>JANHFO010418716.1:0-13353 GCA_032468095.1 Pareas carinatus
GAAGCGGGTTTCAGGCGTGAGAGGCAGAGCTCGCTCTCTCACGTCCTGTTGCTTCCAGGACCGGAAGTGATCTCCTTTTAATTTTCTTTTCAAGTATTATGCCTGCATCTCTCAATCTTCTCAGCCTTTCCCCTCTTAACTTCCTCAAAGGTCTCAGAACTGTTTATCTTAAAATGTTGTATCTCCTTAAAAATGTTTTATATATTCCATCTGTTTCATTATTCATTTTTCCAACTGTACTGTTCTTTACTTTAATCAGCATAGTTAGCACCCGTCTTTTAACTTCTCTTGCCTTTCCTTGATCAATTTTTGAAGTTTTATGTAATAGTTAAATCTTTCCATTTTGGACATGATCAAATCTCAAAAAAAATGCTGCTTTTTTTCTTCTTTTCCCTCCACTTTTGTATAAAAATAATCCATCTTTTCTCTAACTTCTCCCCTTTCTTTTAAATTTTGTGCACTAATGTTTTTTTCATCCAACTTTTGATAAATCTTTTAAAGATCCACATCAATTTCCTCAGCTTGTTGATTCATCATCTTCTCAAAGGATTGTTGAAATGTTATTAACATCACTTGAATATTTTTCTCCATTGGCCTTAGCATTATTTCTTATGTAAAGAATCTTCTTAACACCTTGCTCAGTTTGCAACAAATTTTATACAGTTTTGTTTCTTTGTAAGTCCAAATATTTACTTTCTTGTTTCAACAAAACAGTTCACAACTGTTCTTTCAATGTCAGGCTTTCCACTTTCACCACCGGGTGTCACTTTCACTTTTAAATAGACATCAATAAAAATGGTTAAAAGCTTTTCCAATATTGAAATATGGAAATATCACATTCTTTTAAACTTTAATAGTAGTTAAAATTATTTTCTTCTTTCTAGAGTATTTATTTCGGTTAATAAGTCCTTCTGTTTTCAGTCCCAATTTTTTTTCTCTTTCTGGGTAATTATTTCTTTTTAAATCTTTTTAATCAGGTAACATTCTTTTTGAAGTAGGAATCTTAGAACTCACCCAGGTGGCTATTTGTTGATTTCATGCCTCTTTTGCGGCTTGGCTTTCAAGCCAGTTCATTTTTGCTTCTCGGCTCGTCTGTGGCTGGATGTTGTCTCACACAGTCAGCTTCGTAGACTTTCAAATGGGTCTCTTCTTGGTCCCAGGGTGGTCATCACCTTCCCTCAGACCGCAAAACATTCCTTCTCCTCTGTTACCTCTACAAGGTAACTTTGGATCTGGAACCATTCCAATCTACGAAGTGTCAAGCAATCTGGCTCACAAGCTTTTCTGAGCCTCTTCCTTCATTGCCGAGCAGTCCACCAGAAGTCTTCGGACTTGCAACATTTCCAACTGTCAATTATTGGGTTATTTTTCAAACTGATGTGTATTCGTGGTTTCACACCAATTAACCAGATACACTACACCCCTCCTCCCTAGAGAAGGCATGTAGTGACAGACTGGACACTGAATTCAGTTTTTAGGTAACTGAATGGTCTTCTTGACCATTCCAAATAGCACGGAGTCTCGTAAGTGTTTGAATCCTCCTGCCTGTCAGTCCGACTGGGCAGGTTTTGGCTGCAGCCTTCTGTCCACTCAAAGACTCGTTGCCTGATCTGCTCTGGTAGGCACCCACCAAAGTCACTTGGAACAGTTCTGACCAGGTTGTTTAGCATAGCCCAGTGATGGTCCCGCTTGGGGGACTCAGCTTCTGTGTGGGGGAGAAAACCCCTTATCACAGGTGCTTCGACTCCTTGAACAAGGGTTGTGTCAGTGCCCTTGGCTTCTGCCAACTGACAGTGGTCTTGTTGATTCTGGGCCTGGCTCAACCCAAAGTCCCGTGCCAGCGGCATTTCTGCTAGCTTCCACTGGTCGACATGCTGATGTAGCACTCGGCTGTCTGGCAGGGCCACAGAATAAGACAAAGGTCCGGAAACCTTGGCAACCTCAGCTGCCACCCGAAGGGGCCTTGACCATAGTTTCGAGCCCAAACTTGGTTGCCAACTGCGAATTGGCAAGGAGTCCTGAGCCGTTTCTAGAAGCTCTGTCCAGATGCAGATGGTCCAATTTAGTTATTAATCAGCTCCCCCATCTCAGTTCTGCCAGACATTTCTCTGTTGATGTGCAAGGAGTGGTTCACTGGCAGAACAGAAATTATGCCAGCCTGTGATGCCAAATGCCCGTGAAAATGCACTTTAGTGCATCCTTGGTGGTTCTGACCATGCATTTCACCTGTCTGTTAGTGGCCAGATGAAAGGGGGTCAGAGTGGCATGCCTACTGATGTTGGCCTGCAAAAACATCTGGAAATCAGCAGCCATGAATTATGCCCCATTATCTAACACTAATACATCAGGCAGCCTATGGGTCGTGAATATTCTGTGCAGTTCCATTATGGACCTTGCAGTTGTCATGGAAGGGGGTGGCTGTCAACTTCTATCAGGAATGTTTGTATCTGAAAGGGGCCTGTGTAGTCTTTGTGGATTCTTGATCACAGGACATGCGTTGTCTCCCATCTATGGACCAGAGCATGGGGCATCTCGGGCCTCAATTCCTGACATGCCCTACAGCCATGAATGTGAACTTCTATGTCTTTGTTCAGCCCAGGTCACCATAAACAGATGCTCACAAGTGCCTTCATCCAGATTATACCTGGATGTCCCTCATGCAGAGATTCCAGAACTCTGGATCTCAGAGAGTTCGGAACTATGACCTGACTCCCACAAAGAATGCAGCCTCAGTGAGCTGATAGCTCATTTTTCCTAATATAGTAACTCTGGAAACTAGGGCTCCAGCTATTGTCCAGCAATCCTGTGTGTACCCCCCCAAGACCCAACTGAGCATTGAGTCTGCGGCTCAATGTCCCCTGCGTGAAGGGGAGCCTTCAGAAAATCCTGAATTGACAGAATGTGTGCAGCCAGAGTGGGGTCTGGCTCAATATGAGGGAGAAACAGCCTGCTGAAACCATTTGTGTGATCTATTTCCTTCTCTGGCTTGTGCATGAGGCTGAACATATAGGCTGAAAGGAAAACCAACCAACACAGCATTCTCAGTGACATGACTTGTGACATAATCATGGAATTTTTTTCACTCCCACAACAATGACCAAGGTTTCCTTGGTGGTTGGAGCATAGTTACACTCAGCGGAGGACAAGGTCCTTGAGTAGTAGGCAATGGGAGCCAGACTTCCGTCAGCATGCAGGTGGCTTAGCACCCCCCCACCCTATTCTGTATCACATGTGATACAGATGGGGGTGCCCTTCTTTGAAGTACTGAATTAGATGTCAGCAACAACTTAACTGATGTGAAGCTCTTTGCGTAGACACTTGTCCACCACCGTTGTGCCCCCTTATCTAGGAGCTTGTGTAAAGGCTCAGCTATGGTTGCCTTACTGGGGAGGAAAGCATAGCAAAAAGTGAGTAACCCAAGGAAGGCCTGGAGCTCTTACTTGAATTTTGGGTAGGGGTCTGCTTAATTACACAGAGTTTTGAATCTGCCAGGTGAATGCTGTCGGCATTGATGCAGAATCCCAAAACTTTCATGAAGTCTACTCCAATATTACACTTTTCCTTTTTTAACTTCAGGCCCGCCTCAAGGAGTTGCTGAAGGATGGCTTTGAGATGTTCGACCAAATTCTCTACAGACTCCTCTACAGTTAGGACATCGTTGAAATATGGGCATACACATGGGATGCCCTTAAACACTCTTTTCATGACTCCCTGGAAGAGTCCCAGGGCTACCTCACCCCAAATTGCAGGCACCTGACCCTGAATGCACCCCTGTGGATTACTATAGTTTGGACTTCTGCCATGGCATTGTCCACTGGCAGCTGCTGGTAGGCCTGTGCCAAGTCAAGTTTGATGAAACACCTACCTCCCTGTAGTGACGCCAAGATGTGGCTGACTATGGGATCTGGGTACGCTTACTGCTGAAGTGCTTTATTTATAGTGCATTTGTAGTATGTACATATTCGCACCTCCCCATTTGATTTGAGTGGGGTGACTATGGGAATCTTCCACATCCCACTGCCAACCAGCTGCAGCATCCCTTGCTGCACCAGCGTGTCTATCTCAGCATCTATCTTTGTTTTCAGGATGAAAGGAGTTCTGTGAGGTTTGATCCGTACTGGAGTTATGGTACGATCAAGGTGGAGGGTGATTGGAGGCTCATTGTACATTCCTAACTGGGAACTGAAGACATCAGCAAACTCTCAGCAGACAGCCCACAGGTCTGCTGTCTGTATCTTGTTGATGCCTGTCACTTGAATGTCCAGATCAACGAACCAGTCAAGTCCAAGTTTGTTTAATGGCCCTCGACTACAACTATGTCTAAGGGACCTTCAAATTCCTTGAACTGGATGTGTAAGGTGGCTTCCCCTTTTACTGTGACTCGGACATTCTAGAAGTCCATGAGCACAAGAGTGGATGGCCAGAGCTTGACTCTTTTCCCACTGCACTCACAAATGTGTCCGAATGTTCCCTGTGATATGATTGGCAGAGTTGACCCAGTGTCCAACTCCATGCTACAGGGGACTCCCTGAAGTTTGACCTGCAGTTGCAACTTTGGTTTCAGGGGGCGATGGGCACCTGTCCTAAGGAGGCTCCTATGGCTCACACAATAGCCAACCCTGCTCTGTCCCAGGGGCCCAATACCTCTTCTAGCCTCGTTGCGAAGTATGCTCTTTGGCTGACCCTTGCATATGGCAGTGATGTGGCCTTGTTTGTCACATGCCCGACAGGTAGCAATGTGGAACCAGCACTCTCCTCACACATGTTGGCCCCCATAACTTAAGCATCTCGGGGTTAGAGTTCCTTTGTCTGCTGATGTCTGTTGTTTTTCTGATTGTCCTTGCAACCGGTCAACATCTTCTGGCTCGGGTGCAACTCGGCATCCTAGTGGTGGACAGTGCCTGTTTGTTTTCCAATCTTGGTACTTGTTTGGAGGGCTGTAAGGCTAGGACAGCCCCTCCTGCAGCTTCTTTGGCCATCATCTCCTTCAATGTGTCCTAGAAGATCAGGGCCTCCTTTGTAAAAAGTTTCTGTTGGAACACCCTGTTTCTAAAGCCATAGAGAAGGCAGTTTCTCAAATGCTCTTCCAGGTCAGAGAAGTGACATAGCCAGGCCTCTTGATGCAGGGCAGCTACATACTAGGCAACCAATTCCTCCATATTCTGGTCTCTCTGTTCGAATCCATGCTGCCACACAATCACAGAGAGCTTGGGGTTGAAGTACCCCTGCAGCTTCCTTTTAATTTCATTGTAAGTGACAGTCTCCAAGGCTGCAGAAGCAACCAAGTTCTCCGCAATGTCAAAAGTCGCTGGGTCGCATACGTACAGAAGCATTTCAACTTTCAAGCCATCCTCCAGCACCTGGTTCACTCTCAAGTAGTTTTCCAGCCAGGCCAGGTATGATCGCCACCTCTTGGGGTGCATCATGTCAGACTCCTCTATACTTCCCACTTAGGCCATAGTGGGTCTAGGGTGCTCTTGAAATGTCTCATGCTGCTGGCTTCTTTCTCCCTTGGATCAATTCTCCAGGAACTGTGTCTCCAGCATGGTGTGCTGGCAGACAAACAGGAGGGAACATCATTCCGACCAGGCTCCTGCCTACCCCTGGTGCTTCAGTTCATATTCAGGTCAGATCAGCAGTGCATCCCATTCTTGTTGTCACTATTATGTTCTTAAGGTTTTGCAGGAAGCATTAAAGAGACTTGTATTTTAAAAGGATCAATGCTTTATTAACAAACTGGAGCTGACAGCAACACATGACAGAAGCAGTAAAGAATGCTGGACAACTCGCTTTTATAGTGACAGCTGGTTGACGATAACCTGTGAGAATGCCAGGATTTCTCGTGCTTGCTTTCCTGCGTCTCTAAACACCGGTTGGGCTTGCAACATTTCCAACCATTAATTGTGTATTGGGTGCTTTTTGCAAATGATGTGTATTAGTGGTTTCATGCCAATTAACTTGATACTACAATCATACTTATTGAGTTACATTTGTTGCCAAAGAATAAGATGGTGGAAATCTAGAGATGGACTTCCAGTGATAAATTTAGTTATGGAGAAGGTAAAATTTATGTTAGAAAAGGAGAAAGGGACTCGGAATTGGAAGGTTTCTATCAATTGATGAGCC
Source organism: Pareas carinatus (assembly GCA_032468095.1). Lineage (NCBI taxonomy): Eukaryota > Metazoa > Chordata > Lepidosauria > Squamata > Pareidae > Pareas > Pareas carinatus. The sequence goes on from JANHFO010418716.1 coordinate 6,127, forward strand.
ATTTTTATTTTGCAGATAATATGGGGCACCAAAGAATTTTACATTTTAAGTGAGAGTGTAAAAACCTCCATGATCTATACATGCAGCTATCCAGGAATTGACCGGCTATGCCTACAAAACATCTTTCTTGCAGGAGGATTTAATGAGAAAAATCTAAATGTAGTAAGTAATCTCTCTTTTTATTTATACTTTGTATAAATAAAAGAAGGTACGTTTTAGTCAAATGAAGTAGGAATATCAGGAAACCACAGTCCACTGGAAGACTAGAACTGTACTTTAACAACATTGTTTCTCAACTGTAAGGCTTTAAGATATGTGGACTTTAACTCCCAGTATGTTGATAAAGATCGCTTTAACAGAATCTTAAAGGTCAGACTCTGCTTTCTCTACCCTGAGCCTCCCCACGCCCCTCCAGCTTGTCACTGCACATTCTCTTAATCTGGACCCCTCTCTGGGAAAGCCTTGTACTGTCAAAAGTACCCCTCTGATACTCCAAATGCACATGATGTCACACTAAGCAAAGATAGTGGGAAAACCAATTCTTAAAAACCTTCCATATGTTTGTATCTGCAGAAGCAAAATTGTGTAAAGGCTAGAGGGGAAATATTAACATTATAGACCAAAATCTAAGACGCATGGAGCACTGTTACCTTCCCACCAAAGTGGTCCCTATTTTTCTACTTGTATTTTTGCATGCTTTAGAACTGCTAGGATGACAGAAGCTGGGGCAAGTAATGGGACCTCACTCCGCTACGCAGTGCTAGGGATTCAATCCACTAAACTGCCAAACTTCTGATCGATAAGCTCAGCATCTTAGCTACTGAGCCACCACGGTCAAAAATAACAAGTATAAAGTTGTTAATCCACGTCAAAATGCTAGAATGCTATAGAGAAAAGTGATCCAATTATCAAGATAAATTTAGAAACAGAAGGCAAAGCAAATGAATCAATTACAGTTTGAGAATTTAGACCTAGCGCTAAAGTTGATTACGAAGGTCTGTAAAAAGGGCATGCATAAGTGCACTAGCATGCCTACCATCCTTGTCCTACTGTCCCCATTTATTTGTACCCATTTGTATGTTTATATAGTATGTTTTTATTTATACCTTTTGTTGTTGTTTTTCTCATATCTGCCTGACAAAATAAATAAACAAATAAAATTTTAAAAAATCATTGATTAGAACTTGAATTACCTGTATTAAGTCTGTGTTTGACTGTGAATCGAATTGTAGATTGCCCATAAAACAATAATATTTTTAGCTCAATCTAGCATGTTACTAGATGAGAAACCCTAGTCTTGGGGTTATGCAAGTGTTTTTTTTCTTTTTAAAATTAAAACTATAGGACAGTAGCACAAAGAGGCACTAAGATAAACAACGCTTTAAAAATCAGTACTTTACTATATCAATCCCAATATACTCCGAATATGACATTGTCCTCATATAACGTACTTGAAGGCAGGACAAGAAACAAAGGATGGAAACTCATCAAGGAGAGAAGCAACTAAGGAGGGATTTCCTGACTGTGAGGACAATTAGCCAGTGGAATGGCTGGTCTCCAGAAGTTGTGAACGTTTCAACATTGGGAGTTTTTAAGAAGAGATTGGACGGCCATTTGTCTGAAATAGTACAGGGGAATGTGAGCAGGGGGATGGACTAGAAGACCTCCAAGGCCCCTTCCAACTCTTGTTATTCTGTTATCCTGTTATTAGGCTTACATGTGTGAGGTATTCCACCTCAGGTTTATCTGTCTATGTGTAGAGGAATTTACACAGAGTGGAACAAGTTCCGATGTGAAATTATCATAAATAACTAAAAAGCGAGTTAGAAACCCAAATCTATAACATTAGTTTATATTTTAAGAGGGGAAAAAGAGATAATTCTCAATTTGAAATCTGTTCATACTTAAAGAAATCTTCTAGAATGCCATGGTCATGACTTCCAGAATTTAATTTTCTATTTCTATTCTCAAAGAATCCCGATGAGATGGAACTAATCCTTTCTCATCTTGAAAAAAACTAATTTCACTTTTTGTTTTTTTAATACAAAGATATAGCTTAGTGAGAGAGCCAATCTGGTATAGTGGTTAAGGCGCCAATCTAGAAAACGGGAGACTGTGAGTTCTAGTCCCACCCTAGGCACCAAGTCAACTGGGTGTCCTTGGGCCTGTCGCAGCCTCACAGCCTTAGGAAAAAGTGAACATCAAGTCACTTCTGAGGGGGAAAAAATCCTTGTCCAGAAAACGGCAGGGACTTGTTCAGAAAAAATAAATAGTTAATGAACATTTATGGAAGCATGGACTTTGAAGAAGCAAGATAGAAAGATTATGGATGATTCTGAACTTTGGTGTTGGAGAAAGACATTCCATGGATAGGCAAGAAAACACAACAGTGGATTATCAAACAAATCCATCCAGAGTTCTCACTCGAGGAAAAATTGAGCAGGCTCAAATAATCATACTTTGGACCCAGGAGGCATTAGAGCAGGCTGAGGGATTCTGGGAGTTGAAGTCCACAAGTCTTAAACGTGGCCAAGGTTGCATCTGGGTTAGACTATTTTAAACAGCTGTATTTATTCAGGAAATCATTTTATTGCTCCCCCTTTTTAATTCAGGCTTCATTTAATATTTTTAATATGTTTTTAGCATTTATGTTGTTTGTTACCTGTAAGCTGCCCTGAGTCCTTCGGGAGAAGGGCGGAATATGAATAAAATTAAAAGAAAAAAATTAGACCAAATGTCTGAAACATATGATGATGATGATGATGATGATGATGATGATGATGATGTCCGTTCAGTTGCGTTTGACTCTTGGCGATTCGATGGGCCATGTCTCACTGAAAACATGTAGCACTTCTAAATCCCCGATTTCTGAAGGATAGAAGACTATGCAACCTGTTTTGTATTGTCTTGTATAGGAATTGCTGAACCACTGGCTAAGGTAGTTGAAGGGCCTCTTTGCACGGGAGATTACTGAGTGCCAACTGGTCGCCATCTAGTGGTCACTTGTATAAATAGTTGCTGCGTAGCAGAGATCGCTGAATTCGTTCCAGGCTTCTGCATGCCGATGCTCATTATTCTTATGCTCTCAATAAACCTTGTTCCTCTTCAATGCCTCGCGGAACACAACACAACACAAACCAAAATCGAATGTTTTACTGAGGCTGGATGTAAACCACAACACAGTCCTACTTTGTGTGAGATCTTTTGTTTTATTTCTCCCAACGTTTTCATGGTGCATGGATGTATTTTAACTTTTAAAAAAAAGATGTTACATGTATAATGGCTGAGCCACAACAGCACAAAAATTAAGTGCTCCCAAGAGTGCACTCCTGATTTTTTTTAAAAAAAATCCCTGCTCTTTCAAATCTTGATTTATTTAAACCAGCTTCTTTCCAGTCATTCATTAGAATTTGACCAGTGGCCAACTGCTGAAGTCATTACCTACCACCTTCCACCCCTCTTGATCCATTGTGGGTAGCAACTCGCCACCTTTCTGGCTACTTCTCCCGCTTTTTAGCTACTGTTTTGTAATTGCAAATTGATCTTAATTTGGTTTTAAATTGGTATTATATTCGGTTTTTATTCAATACAGTCCTCTAATATTTTGTTTTAACATGTTTTAATGTTTATTATTGTGTATTTCAATGTGTATTTTAATTTGCTGTGCACCGCCCTGAGTCCGCGAGAAGGGTGGTATAAAAATTCAATTAAATAAAAATTAAATAAATACTGGTCTTTCTGTGCAGCTGCTTTAATGAAGATACAGTTCTTATAAGAACTACTTCATGAGGATTTAATTAAGCTACAGCTATAGAAAATTAATTTGAAAGTTCTAAGACAATTAGATAGGACCTGTCACTTAACAAAAGTACTTAATCACTCAAAGATGTCAGAAAGCAAAATAATTTAACTATCTCACATTGAACCACCTGATTTTTTTGCAGGCTTTGCAGAACATAATAGTCACAGAGACCCAGGTAGGGTGATTGTGCAGGCGTTGGCCTGGGTCTGAGAAAATACAGTTTGAAATCCTCACTTGATCTTGAAGCTCGCAGTAAATGGGCTTCACGTATTGTTTTATGAGTGCCCTAACTCACAGATCTATTATTGAGAGCATTCAGAAAAAAGTGGATATACATTTATGCATTCATTTTATTTAGAATAAATAAAATATAACCATATTAGAATGAATAGAATAGAATAGAATAGAATCACGTGAAGTATTAGTACCACTTTATAAAACTTTAGTAAGGCTACACATTTGGAACGCTGCATCCAGTTTTGGTCACCCCATTACAAAAAAAATGTTGAGACTTTGGAAAAAGGGCCGAGAAGAGCAACTAGGATGATTAAAGACCTGGAGGCTAAAACCTATGAAGAGCAGTTGCAGGGATTGGGTAGGGCTAGTCTCCAGGGAAAAAAGACTAGGGAGGGACATGACAGCAGTCTTCTACTATTGAAGGCGCTGCCCCAAAGAAGAAGAGCGGGGTCAAATTATTCTCCAAAGCACCAGAGGGCAAGACAAGAAACAACGGATGGAAACGAATCAAGGAGAGACGCAAACTAGAATTAAGGAGAAACTTCCTGACCTTGAGAATAAATAACCAGTGGAAAAGTGTGCCTTCAGAGGTTGTCGGTGCTTCATCACAGGAGATTTTTGAGAAGAGACTATCTGAAATGGTATAGGATCTCTCGCTTGAGCAGGGGGTCCCTTCCAGCTCTATTCATTCATTCATTCATTCATTCGTTCGTTCGTTCGTTCGTTCATTCATTAACATCCAATCTAGTGACTCTGGCTGGGACACAGAAGGATCTTACATAAAAGCAACGGTCCATAAGTTTCTGGCACTGCAGGCAAACTTGGTTTGCAGTGTGGAAGTCCTTTCTGGAAGCACCATTTCCGTTTGAGGAGCCGGTGGGGATTGGAGTCAGAAAAGTATTTATGTAAGTTCCTGTCGTGCATAAATTGTGCCCTGTCTTGGAGCCCGAGGTTCTGCTCACAATTACTAATGCCCTGGTCAGCTTCATTAAGGATTAATTGAATGCACTCTACATGGGTCTGCGCTTGAGGAGTATCTACAGAAGCTTCAACTGGTGCTAAATAGAGCAACCTGGGCAGTTAGGTGCACTCCAATGAAAACATGTTCCCTCTCAGCTTTGCGATCTACCTTGTCTCCGGATTCCATTCAAAGTGCTGGTTTTGACCTTTAAGGCCTCGCCTGGCGTTGGGTTTTCTGAGGGACCCACTCCTCCTCTCCCCTCAGGTCTGGTAGCAGAGGCATGCTGAGGGCACCTCCCGCAAAAGAATTCCATCTGATGGGACCTAGAAGATGAGCTTTTTCTGTTGTGACGCCTGTCCTCTAGAACACACACCTGCCTGAGGTAAGGTTAGGCCCATCCCTCATGGTCTTCTGGAAAGTTCTTAAAACTTGCTATTTTTTTTTCTTTTCAGCAACCCCAAAGTTCCCCTGGTAATAGGGAATCTCTGTATTGGCTCTACCAGGTTTAACATTCTCCCACTTGCGGTCTTGTTTCTAATCAACGCCTACTGTTTTAAACTGGTTTTGCAGTGGATGTTCACAGGAGATTTTATTGTATGCCACCCATAGTCACCTTGTGAGGGCTGGGCAGTCTTATTAGTTTAATAAACCATCAAATAAACCCCAACCTTGTTTAGGGTTAGAACGCTGCTGCTTGTGAACTTGCCTGTCTGGATCCATATATTTTCTGAACCCGGAAAAAGGGTCAACTCTGTGAACAAGATGAAGGTGTTATGGAAATATTGTCAAGAAGGAGCACAGAATAACCATAGAAATAGCAATAGAATTTAGACTTACAGTATGTACCACTCCATAGTGCTTTATCACACTCTTTGTGTGGTTTACAGAGTCAGCCTATTGTCCCCAACAATCTGGGTCCTCATTTTACTGACCTTGGAAAGATGGAAGGCTGAGTCAACCTTGGGCCGGTCGGGACTGAACTCCTGCCTGTGGGCAGAGTCGGCCTGTAATACTGCATCCTAGCCACTGGGCCACCACGGTTCAGGATATCTGTTTCCTGTGGTGGAATTCCTACCCAACAATTTAATCCATCTATGAAGAATCTGTTTGCAAATATCATTTATTTAGAGCTCTATGTGTTTTAGAAGTCAACCAATGCAACCAGAAAAAAGCACCACTAAATTTACTGAAGTTTCTTCTTAGGAAATTGTGCAGAGATTTGTGTCACATCAGTCCTAATAAATAGGGCATTGCAATTCACTTTTATCAGTTTCTATACTTCACCATTTATCTTTGTGCTGCATCACAACGTGCTGCTTTTATACTCCATCATAAACGTTGTCACAACTGTCCAGATTCTTGAAATTTTAACATTCACGGAGCAGAGATCATTTCTTCATGGTAATGTTTCCTGATATGGTAACGTAATCTCCAATTCAATTCTCGAAAAGCACAATTATTTTCTCAAAGCCTGGCGCTTTATCTGACCAACCCAGGGCAAATAATTTCAGACTCTTAAAATTTCCATTTTCAAAACTTTTATTCAGAGGCTCAAAAGGGTTTAGCGAGCCTCCCAAGGCAAATTTTAGTCTTTTTTGCATATAACAAATAACATTATAAATAGAAAGAACTAATAAAGGTAGTCTGAGATTTTATAAAGAAATAATGACAAAGATCCAAGAGGCTCAAGTACAACACTAGACAAAATAGTTACAGAGTATAGAAGTCATGGGGTGGTTAGAAGAAGATATACAGCACCTATGGAATGCTATCATGGATTTCCAATGCCTAGGAATTGCTGAATGCCGTTCACAAAATCCCAGAATATACTGTATTTCTTCACTGAACATGCAAGATGGTACTGTAGGCACTGAGTCTCTCTACCCAAATCTTTAGAAATAATCTACACTTGGAACAGAGTCACATATAAAGAACTGAACTTTCGCAGGCATCTTCATATACAACCTGGGGAGAATCATGAAGCAAGATTTTAGTATGCTGAGAAAGTTCTATGTTCTGTTTATAGCCTTCCTTCCTTCCTTCCCTTCTTCCCTTCCTCCGATGACGTTGCCTAGTTTGGTAATGAAACTTCTGCAAGAAAACACCTAAGTTCAGACAGCACCAAGCAGTCCTTCCTTCCTTCCTCATACAAATTTCCTTCCTTCCTTCCTTCCTTCCTCTGTCTTCCCTTTCCTCCCCTTCCCTTCCTTTCCCCTCTCTCTCTCCT
>JANHFO010418798.1:0-13344 GCA_032468095.1 Pareas carinatus
CCCCCTCCCAATCTATTTATGTGTGTCATGAGGATAGAGCTAAATAGTAATATTTCCTTTTGTTTTCTTTTAAGTTTTTAAAGGAAAAAACCAAAACTGCTACATTTTCTTTAACACAATTGAATTTAGGCAAAAATTAGATTTTTTTACCACTACCTAGTAATCATCAGGTTTTTGCAGTTCTGGTAGGCTTAGATTACTGTCCAGAAGTGATGTAAGGGCTAAGTAATCTGGGGGTTTAATGATTGGTCCTTGCTGATTGTCTCTTTCTGGCCTTCTCTACTAGTCCTTTGAGAGAGGCGGCATACAAATAGGATTAAATAAATAAATAAATACGTGCAGAGAATAATGAAATAAGTAAGAAGACTGTAGGTCTTCTCTCCCTTCCTTAGCAAGCGTGGCAACCATATTGTGTGGTTAAGGATCAAGGAATTAGGAGCCAATAACCTTAGACTGCTAAACTCTTTCATTAAACTACAATTTCCGGGATTCTACAGAAAGAAACTCTTAATTTTATACATTATATAATGTCCTAATGTTTCTTTGGGTGCTGGGTTTACTACTTTCCACATTAAATGTTTAACAAATATGCTCAAAATCTTTCTCCTGAGAATAGTGCAGTTTTCAATCTTGTTCAAGACCTAATCTTGAGCAAGATGTTCAGAGATAGAATCAGCCCATGTACACAGATTTGCAGATTCAGAAGTATTCAAATCATAATTGCTAAACATATTTTTGTAAGTAAAATTTACATTTGATCAAATCTATGGGTTGTCTTTCCATCCACAATATCCATTCAATTGTTATTGAAACTGTATGTGTAATCTGTTACTACTGTATAGGATTTGGGCATTTTTTTCCTTGTGTAATCCAAAGAAAAAGTGAACAACATTCCTGAAAATTGATATAAGGATATGACAGTTATTCTGTATCAAAACATTAAAGCACCATGATCACCTGACAAGCAGGTTAAGATGCTGTAGTGCACCACTACAAGAGTTATCCTAAGCAGCTGTTATTAAGAATGTCCTCAAAATGCTTTGGAAACATATCCACTATGCTGTTCTTTCTTCTTTGTTTGGCCATAGGCCAAAGCAAAATAAAGCCAAACGCATTACTGATAGAGGTGATCTGGCAAACCCAATTTATGCATGGACTGTGTTGCTGATACATGCAGACATTCTATCAGCAATCTTTGTGTTTGAAGCCCCACCTTTCCTTTACATCTGTTGGCACAGGGCTTTCATTTTGTGGTTACAGACATCATCTTGATTTATTTTTGATACACAAGCAAATCCCAGTGTGAATGCTCCTAGTAGCAACCTATGAATCAGGCCACTGGGAGGAATTAGGAAAAAAAACCTCTCAATGATTCCAGACAAGTGGCTGTCCAGTCTCTTCTTAAAAGCCTCCAATGATGGAGCATCCACAACTTCTAAAGGCAAACTGTTCCACTGGTTGTTTTCATTGTTAGGAAATTTCTCCTTAGTGCTAGGTTGCTTCTCTCCTTGATTGGTTTCCATCCATTGCTTCTTGTCTTCCTTCTGGTGGTTTGGAAAATAGCTTGACTCCCTCTTCCTTGTGGCAGACCCTCCAATATTGGAATGCTGTTTTCATGTTTTCCCATCTCTTTCTTTTCATTAGACTAGACATACCCAATTTCTGCAACCGTTCTTCATGTTTTAGTCTCCAGTCTATCATTTTTGTTGTACTTTTCTACACTTTTTCCAGAGATTCAACATCCTTTTTATAATATGGTGACCAAAACTGGGTGTAGTATTCCAAGGGTGATCTTACTAAGGCTTTATAAGCGGTACTAATACTTCATGTGATCTTGATTTTATCTCTGTTAATGCAACCTAGGATTGTTCTGGCTTTTTTGGCTGCTACTGCATACTGCTGGTTCATATTTAAGTGACTCCAAGATTCTCCTCACAATTTCTGCGATTGAGCCAGTTTTCACCTGATCTGTACCTGTACATTGTTTTTTCTTGTCTCATCTAAATTATTAATTAAGATGTTGAAGAGTACTGGACCTAAAACAGAACCTTGAGGTATATCACTGCTTCCTTTCTTTCATGTAGATGTAGTTCCATTAAGAACTACATGCTGGACTTTCAGTTCCAACTTGATCCGAAGGGGATGTGGCAGTTGGGGCTCCAGCTGCTGAAACCCCAGCTTTTCTCCCATTTGGAGACAAAAATGCCCTAGGATGTCCCAGAGAGGCGTCTGAAGAGGGAGCATAACGGAGGAGAAGAAAGGGGCGGCGGACCCACTTTCTGGATCTGTGTTTTGGCTCTTTTTCTCCAGTGGGAGAATCGGCACAGGAAAACAAGTGCGCCATCTTGGAACAAGCCGGGACGATGTAGGAACAACATCAACCCTGCAAAAGAAGAACAGAAGCAAAATATAAGAAATATTCCACCTAATGAAAAAGTAACAGGAGTCAAGTTGAAAGGTACCACTTTAAAATTATTAAGGATCTGGAAAGTAAGATTAAGCTTCTGCCCGTAAAAACTATATAAAAGCAGTGGACAAAAACGTTGGGAAGAAGAATAGGAGGAAGACATTGGAGATTCGTGGAAGCGTAAAATATTGAAAACCACTCCTGAATTGGACTCGTTAAAAATTGGAACTCTAACTTCAATAATTATTTACAAGCAAAAGACTTAAAGGCATATAAACAAAAGTTTGGGACATTGTGGAAAGGACGGATAAAGGAAGTTAACCTGGATTTAAAGCAGCTGCAGAGGCTTGATTAAAATGGACTCAACACCGGAAAAAGGACATGATGGAAGCAGCTGGATTGAAGCTTTTAACAGACAGATTCAGAAAATATTAGAGAGACTACAAAGATCTAAATTAGAAGTTCCAAAGGAAAGAACTCGAAAGGAAGAAGAGAGGCCCAGGAAATAAAAAATAAATTGTGTAAAAGGGGGACAAAATGGGCAGAGTTAAATTTACACAATGGATGGAAATTAGCTAGGAAAAGAAAGGTTAGAAAAATGATAGAGTCCAAGGGAGTGGGAAAGAAAATGAGATCTTCCAAAGAATGGGAAAAAGGAATCAGAGGTGAACACATTTTAACCCAAAAGAAAGTTAGACATACAGTGGTGGAGACTAAAAGATTGGGAGTCCAAAAAGAAATGACAAGAAGGGAAAGAAGTCATGGAAAAGAAAAAGGGAGGCTTAAAGGGAGAGAAAGAGAAAGGGAGAGGACTGAGGGGAAGAAAAAGAAAGAAGGGAATAGAAAAATCAAAGTGTATCGGAAAATTTTAGCTATTCGGGAAGGGATAGGACAATTGAAAGTTTTACTGGGAAATTAATAAGTTTAAAAGGTTTTGGAGATATGAATGTTTTGAGGCTTTGAGTTTTGATAATGATTTAAAGACATGAAAAGGGGTTGGAGGAAATTTTCTGTTTATTCCTTATTTACTGTTTATTGGTTTATTTTTTAATTTCTATATATAGAGATATATTATTAATTTTCTCTTTCTTGGTTAAGTAAAATGATAAAATTGGTTGAAATAAAACCTTAAAATACAAAAAAAAATAAATTAATTTTTTATATGAACAATTGAGATGAAAAGGGCTTGGATGAAACTCTGTTTATTTTCTATTTACTTTTTACTCTTTATTTTATACATATAGATATATTGTTACTCTTTGATTTTTTTGGTTAAGTAAAGGATGATATAATATTTTAAAATACAAAAAATAAAAATAAAAATAAAATAAAATAAAATCTTAGATTAATGTTCTCAAAAATGAATAACTTTAAGTTGAAATGAAATAAATAGGAGAATGAAATATGAATAAGTTGAGAGATATGGAAAATGGAAATATGGTTTGAATACAGATGTATATTTTAATGTAAAATTATACAATTGTTTAATATAAAGCCAATCTATGAGTATTAACATTGTTAAGGACTATTGTTAAGTTGGTACAAGTAAAATTGTTTTTTAAAGAAGAATATTGGGAAAAAATAAATGTATTGAAAAATAGAATTAGTATGAGAATGGGTTAAGAGCTAGAATGAAAGAAAAATGGTTTGAATTTCTGTACTTTTTTTTCTTTTTTTATTACTCTCTTCATTCTCCTTCCCTTATATATGTATTCTTTATTTTGTTTGTCTGTTTTTTCTTTTTCCTCTCTCATTCTCTATTTACATAGTTGGTTTCTTTCTCCTCTTGATATCTTTAGTTAATGTAAACCGATAAAATTGAAAAAATTGATAAGATGAATTATATAAAATTTATAAATAGGGTCATTGTTAAACTTTAACATAAGTAAACAAAAAAGTGAAATATAAGCAAAATTGAGAAATATGTAAATTTGTCTTTTAAATTAAGTAAAATACTGTTAAATATAAATGTGTAAGAATTTAAGTCAATGGTTCTAACGTTATTTAAAAATTGTGGAAATACGATTAAGTTAGATAATTGGACGAAAGGGAATGTAAGATTGAAATTAAAATGAAAATTTTGTTTGGTGGAAAAAATAAATTATAAAGTGAAGAAAGAAGGAGAGGAAAAGAAGGAAGGGAAGAAGGAAAAGGAAGAAGACCAGGAGAAGGAAGTAAAGAAGAAGGCAAGGTGGAGAAAAAAGAAACTAAGATGTTGAAATAAGACTGCAAAATTAAGTATGTAAAAAACAAAATTCTCTTGATCTGGAAAACAATAAAAATTTCTTGGAAAAAAAAAGAAATAACGCCGAGCATTTTGAATAAGCTCAGATGTATAGAGTAATTTCAATTTCTTGTTTGCTACTGCTGGCATCATAGCAGGAAAGATGAGTTTGCCAGCCAACAACCAGATCTAGCTTGAAGGAACTGAGAGAAATATCTACCTCCTGAAATGCTTGAGATCAAATAGAAAACTGATTAGGAGGTTTTGGGCAAACTCTCATGTAAAAACGAAATATTTAAATAAGAGCAGGAGACTCCACAAGAACAAAATTGGTGGCTGAGTGTGCGCGAACTGAAATTGTCTTAAATGGGCTTTAGATATAAAATGCCTTTTTAGCTTTCCATGTAATGATGCAAGGTTATTTCTATAGGTCATACACTGAAGGATAAATCTATAAACAAGATCTAAGAAAAACAGAATCTTCAAATATTGTTTCCCCCCCTACTGTGAATCTCTTCCCGTTTCAGTGCTAGCATGTTATTCTACTACGTCATAAGTCATTCTTCATATACCATCAAAATGCAATTTATTTTCCACTGTGGACACAACAGAATTCTGTAATTGCTTCTTACCTTCACGTGTAGAGTTTACTTGCTTGGCTGTTAAACAAAGAAATCCAAAGAATTGAGAAATACACTGTCTTTATCATCCATTAGTATGTTGAAAATCAGAAGGAAAAATATCATATCTAAGACCTAGCTGTGTCTTATCTGGAAGTACAGGAGGTTTTCAAGAGAATCTCTGCCTTCCGCTCTGGTAAGCATATGAACTATAATTTTACTTTTAGTAAACAAAGCAAGTGGAAGGGAGGGAAGAAAGGAAGGGAGGAAATAGGAAAAGAAGGAAGGGTGCACGGAAATCACTCCGCGGGACGCTCAAAAGCCAAAGGATCACCCTGCAGACCGAACTGGAGCGTTCCCGGCGTCCCACGGAGCGATCTCCCACTCTTTTTGGGAGTATTTGCTCCATAAGACGCATACACTTCCCTCCTTTTTGGGGGGGGGGTGCGTCTTATGGTGCGAAAAATACGGTAAATGATTCTCATTATCTTCTCCTTCTAATGGCATGCTTAGCCTAGGGTGTTCTGGCTGCGATCCAGCGGCATTTGAAGCAAAGCACAATCCGTTAAGGCAATTGCAGAGAAAGACACAATTCTAACCCAAGTTGTGGCTTTCGACTCTGATTCATATAACCTTACAATCGAACAAGGAATGGGCCCACCAACTATTTTTGCCTCTCGTTTTCAATCCACAAGCAGCTTTGACATCTCAAAAAAAAAACAATGGGCAATTAAAGCTTTCTTTAAAAAACCATTTTCCATGAGATGTTTAGATCTCTGCTTATTACCCTTATTTAGGGTATCCTTCTTTCACCGTACAGATACATTAATCCGTCTCTTTGTCTTGAGAGGATAACATGATCGATAGCACGGCCCTGCCTGTCAGTTCTGCAATAAGATTTCAGCTTACAAATGCCTGGAGAAGAGAGAACTCCAGGGATTCTTATGGCCATGTTTACAGAAATCGTATGAGAAAGATACTGGCTCAATCTTCTTTCTGCTGTTCCAGCCAGGGAGCTCTGGGAAGCCTAAAGAAGGATTAAAAAGAAGTCAGAATATGCTTGCATTGTTCCCTGAAAAAGTTGAGCTATTATAGCCAGTATTAGATCCAATCTCAGATCCAATCTCAGAATTCAGAATCAGAATTTATTGGCCAAGTGTGTCTGGACACACAAGGAATTTGACTCCGGTGTTCATACTCTATACCTGCATACAATAAACAAACTGATTACAATAAAAAGATACATTCATAATCATAAAGTATATAAGCATAATATATATTCATAATCATAAAGTACATAAGCATAAGATGCATTAATAATCGTAAAGTACATTCACCTTGTCATGTACATATAAGGATAAGATACATTTATGATCATAAAGTACATAAACAAAAGATACATTCAAAGTCATAAAGTACATTCATCTGAGTTGGTCAACAAGACTAGAGTTTTATTCTTTCAAGCTTTCGGACTCATTTTAGAGCCCATCCTTAGGGAACTTTTCACGCTCCAGAATGTGTGTTGTGAAAGAGAGAGAAGTTTCCTGACGTTGGGCTCCAGCACATGTCTGAAAACTTAGAAGAATAAACTTTCTGGTCCTGCAGACCAACTCAAATTGGGTTTTGCAACATTATCCTGGGACATGTAGATTTGCCTTTGTTTGTGACAGCCGATATCATTCTTTCCTTGATGAATCAGCCAAATATTCTTTTCAGAATCTTTCTGAACTATAGGTGGTCCTTGACTTATTACCCCAGTTGAGCCCAACATTTCTGTTGCTAAGTGAAAGATTTGCTCAGTGAGTTCCCCCCCTCCAATTTTAAGACCTTTTTCTGCCACAGCTATTAAACAAATCACTGTAGTGGATAAGTTAGGAACATGATTGTTAAGTTAATCCGGTTTCCCCATTGATTTTGCTCTTCAAAAGGTGACAAAAAGTGATCATGTGACCTTGAGATACGGCAACAGTCATAAGCATGAATCAGTTGGCAAGCATCATATGATCATGGGGTTGTAAGTGTGAAAAATGGCCGTAAGTCATTTTTTTCCCATGCCGTTGTAACTTTGAACTGTCGCTAAATGAATTGTTGTAAGTTGAGGACTACCTGTAAAAGCCATCGCTCAATCATCCCTAACATTGTGTAGGAGAAGAGCAGATAGAACTAGGAGTGGTGATGGAGTTAAGTATGTCATCAGTTTAGAATTGTTGCGTTCTCATAAGCGCTCCAAGGTTAACCTCTTTTGAATTCCATTGACCATTATCTCGTGCCAATTTAGTGTTGAGCTTTAGTTGATTGGACTCTTGTGTATATATTTCAATAAATCATCTATGCTGCAACCTTAGGCATGGTCGTGATTCTTTGCATGTAACAGTTATGAAGAAATACATTCTCTTACTGCATCTGGTTTTGGTTACCACACCATAAAAAAGAAGTTGAGACCCTAGAAAGAGTGCAGAGAAGAGCAACAAAGATGGTAAGGGGGGTTAGAGGCTAAACATAGGAAGAACGGTTGCAAGAACTGGGCACGGCTAGTCTAGTGAAGAGAAGGACCAGGGGGTTGAACTAGATGACCTACAAGGTCCCTTTTAACTCTATTCTGATTGATTGACACGAGAAAAATATATTTGTATGGAAGAAGTCTTATCTCCTGTTTTATCAGTCAAGTCTATAGGATGAAACTGCAAGGGAATGTGTGTTCCAGAGAAGGAAGAACAGAAAATATCTCCATAACCCTCAGAATTTTATAAGCCTGGACCATCCATATCCTTTTCTTAATTCCCTCTTCCTTCCATGACAGCAAAAGTAAAGTTCGCCTTCAGAGGAAGCAAACACAGGCAAAT
Organism: Pareas carinatus; assembly: GCA_032468095.1. Lineage (NCBI taxonomy): Eukaryota > Metazoa > Chordata > Lepidosauria > Squamata > Pareidae > Pareas > Pareas carinatus. The sequence goes on from JANHFO010418798.1 coordinate 8,095, forward strand.
CTGTTTATCTATCTGGAACATTAGAATCCTCATTTCTGATCTGATTGGGAAATTAATATTCTGTGCGGCAGCCTAGATGTCACAGAGATCACAGAAGTTTAAGAATTTCTCCAGAAAGTTGAGCTTAGACTCTCTTGAACTATTCAAGAGAAAAGACAATTGAAAAGTGTGAGAACACACACACACACAAAATGGGAAAGAAGGAAATGTAACTTTTCAGTTCATTTCCCTATTTAAAACATGCATTAAGGTTTGTATTTGTATATGTGTGTTTTAAATGATTACAGAAAATTAAAAACCATGAACTTGAGATGATTGCTCACAAATTTTGGTGATTGCCTGTGAATTGAAATGCTTGTAAGGACGCACACTGGAGAAGGTTGAGTTGTTGAAGTAGAAAGGAGAAAGTAGAAAGGCTTACTTTATGAGGGAGTTACGGGTACTTTATTTTATTTTTATTTTTATATTATATTTATTTAGTCAAGCATGTATGAGAAAACAAGTATAAGTATAAGCACACCATATAAACAGGTATAAGCATATGCATAACAAATGAGTGCAAACAAACAGCAACAGTAGGACAGGGACAGTAGGCACGCTGGTGCACTTATGCACGCCCCCTTATAGACCTCTTAGGAATGGGGTGAGGTCCACAGTAAGCAGTTTAAGGCTAAAGTTTTGGGGGTTTGGGGTTGTAACAACAGTGTCGGGGAGTGAGTTCCAGGCATTGACTGTTGCTAAAGTCGTATTTTCTGCAATCGAGTCTGGAGCGGTTCACTTTTGAGTTTGTATCTGTTGTTAGCCCGTGTATTATTGTGGTTGAAACTGAATTAGTCATTGACAGGTAGAACATTGTGACAGACAATTTTGTGTACTAAGCTTAGATCAGACTGTAGGTGGTGTAGCTCTAAGTTGTTTCGGTCCACAATTCCAAGCCTGGTGGTATAAGTCAGAGGTTTTCAAACTGTGGTCCGGGGACCTCTTGGGGTCCATGGCAAGTTGTCATGGGGTCCGTAGACGAATCAAGAAAAATTTGGAAAAAGTAATATACATGAATTGTCAATTAGTAATTAGTTGAATTTATGGGAATGGGGTCCTCCATGTAGGAACGACATGTTTTGGGTTTCGCAGCTTGAAAAAGTTTGAAAACCGCTGGCATAAGTTATTCTATTGCAGGCTGAGGAGTGGGGTATTCTTCTCATAAAATACCTCTGGACAAGTTCAAGTGTATTAATGTCTGTTATACAATGTGGATTCCAAGCAGATGAGCCGTATTCGAGGATTGGTCTGGCGAAGATTTTGTATGCCCTGGTTTGCAGTTCAATACTACCAGAGAAGAAGCTTCTCAAGATTAGGTTGACCTCTCTTAATGCTTTTTTGGCAATGCTGTTGGCAGTGAGCTCTAGGGCTGAGATCTTTTGAGATGAGTCCTCCTGGGTCCTTGACGGAGTGAGGGTTGTCTTCGAGGTCGTATCCACCCAGTTTGCATTTAGTGTTCTGATTTCTTTTTACCAATGTGTAAGACAGAGCATATGTGGGTTGAGATGTGAAGTTGCCAATTTTTTGACCATTCAGACGCATAGTTCAGGTCACTTTGTAAGGCAGCAGTGTTGTCGGTGGTGTTGAATAATTTTATGTCATCACCATAGAGCCCAGAACATACGTTGGTAAGCGAGACAGTTCCTCCGTGTTCCCTCCCCCCATTTTACCACCTTTCCTACCTTTGTCGAGAGAGAAATGGAAGGACACATTCTCACCGTTCTTTCATCCAAGCCCTTCCTTTGCCTTTCGAATCTTCAAGCCGATCGGGGTATTTATTGGCTTGCGATAAATAAGGCTTTACCAAAATGTTTTTCCCCCCCTCTTTTCCCATGAAATTCAGACGTTTAATGTGGCAACTTTTCACCTGATAAAGTCGTGCGGTTTACAGATACTCCTCAACGTATCACCACAATTGAGCCCAAAATTTCTGTTGCTAAGCAAGACCGTCATTGTGAATTTTGCCTAATTTTGTCACCTCTCCTGCCACTGTTGCTAAGTGAATCACTGCAGTTTGTTAAAGTTAGCAGCACAATTGCGAAGTGTAATCTGGCTTCCTCATTGCTTTCTATGACTTGGAAAGTGACAGCCAACATATTACTAATATATTATATTAGCCTCTTTGGCAGCCTCATCATATTAGTGGGCCAACACTGGAAGCTTTTAAGAAGAGAGCGGACAACATTTGTCTGAAATGGTATCAGGCTTCCTGCCTGAGCAGGGGGTTTGGAATAGAAGACCCCCAAGGTCCCTTCCAACTTGGTTATTCGGTTTTTACTGGCTTATGTCCAGCTGGTGATTCACTATCTCGGTGGTCCCTAAACTTACCAGCTTTGTGGACCAGCAAGGGGAGAGGTGGAGAGGAAATGATTCCAGATGAGTGGCAGACGCACATGCTCATGTGGACAGCTCCATCGGCAGGCAATTGTGCGCACGCATGGAGCCCCATTTGTGCGTTTTGCACGTGAAGCATTCTGCCTACTTCTCATGCAAATGGAGCTGGACATGTAAGCGTGCATGCCTCTCGCCTGTACAATCCAGTATCTAACGGGATAGCTGTGGGAGTTGGGGACCCCTGTACTCTGTTGCTTTTATATATATGGTCACTAGGGAATAGTTGAAAGTCAATGCTTGTTGCTACTATGAAATATCTGGACATATTCTTTATTTTGTTTTATGGTCTTGTTTAGGATTGGAGAGTTGTTGGTTTTTTTGGAAGATTATTTCATGGAATCATTTTGCTGAACTTGTTTTTTCAACGTTTGGTACGCTGTTCTTCAATTTCGGGGAGTATGAAGAGTATCGACTGAATTCTCGAGGTGACTAGTGCACAGTAAAGCAGAAGGATGAACTTTTCCATGACCTGAAAGCAATCTTTTTGATGCAGCCTCAAATTGCTTTTAACTGCTTGCAGTCCCATCTCCCTGTTAGCTTATATTTTTGGTTTGCAATCCGTTATTATTCCAAGTTCTTTTTCACAAGTATTCTAGAAAAGCCTCCAGTCCTGAATAGGACAATAAAATAAAATAAAGAAAGTGTCCGGATATTTCATAGTAGCAATAAGCATTGACTTTCAACTGTTCCTTTAGTGACCATTCCAAGTTACAACGGCACTGGGGAAAAAAGACATGTCTGTTTTTCACACTTACATCAGTTCCGGTATCCCCATGGTCATGTGATCAAAATTACGACATTTGGCCACTGACAAGCCAAGTCAATGGGGAAGCCAGATTCACTTAAGAACCGCGTCATTAATTTAACAACTGGAGTGATTCACTTAACAACTGTGGCAAGGAAATGGAGCAAAGCTCCCTTAACAAGTGTTTCTTGGCCTCAATTATCGAAAATCTAAATCAATAATCTAAGGGTGATGAGTGACAGATTCAGTTAATGAGAGTCACCAAATGGTTTTCCCGTTACCCCCTTTAAAACATTACGCAGGCAATCCTGGAACTACAATTTGTGTAGTGACCGTTCAAAATTACAATGGCCCCGAATGAAGTTATTCTATAAGACAAATGACTTCTTAAAACTTTCAATGATGAAGCACTCACATCCAATGGTAATTCATAGATTGAAGACAATTGGTCGATTATAATTTAGAATGTAAAATTTTGATATTTTTAAAGTGTCAATCTTTTAATGTACTTCAGCAAAAGCATGGCTCGCTTTAGGGAAATAGTTACACAAGGAAAAACATATTTTCTTGTTTGTTATCAGCCTTTTTTTTATATAAAACTGTATAAATCCCTGGGCTCAAATAGCATCTTGCACTAATTTGCTTATTTTCTTCTGCATCAACCAGAGAAATGATTATTTCCTATTGAAGCATGAAATCAAAATGCAAATGTTTTCTTGAGAAGAGGGAAATATAGCTAGTACACACACACCACATAATATAGTGAGTGGCATATACAGTCAACCTATTTTCCAAAACACCAGAAGGCAAGGCAAGAAACAGTGGATGGGAACTAATCAAGGAGAGAAGCCACCTGGAATTAAGGAGAAACCTCCTAACAGTGAGGCCAATCAACCAGTGGAACGGAAGTTGCCTTCAGAGGTTGTGGGTGCTCCAACACTGGAGGTTTTTAAGAAGAGACTGGACAGCCACTTCTATGACTAGAAGACCTCCAAGACCCCTTCCAACTCTGTTATTTTGTCTGTCTGCTATCTGGTCTTGTTTTGACAAGTGTCTAGGCAGCTCAGGCAATTGATTCTTTTGGATCTAGAGACAATAAAGTAAATAAAGGGATCTATCTATCTCCATCTGAATATCATCTATCTATCTGTCATCTCTCTGTGTGTGTGTGTCTCTCTCTCTCTGTTTATCATCTATCTATCTGTCATCTCTCTCTCTCTCTCCTCCAAGGTCCCTTCAAACTCTGTTATTCTGTATTCTAATTGTGACTGAAAGTTGCTGTGACAGTCTCACCAGTAGCTCCACGCAAAAACCATGATGTCACTGGTGGTAAAAAATAAATACATAACTCTGGGTTGGACTAGAAGACCTCCAAGCTCCCTTCCAGCTCTGTTATTCTGACCTCCTGTAGAAGGATTGAGAAAAAAGGGTCTGCCCCATCTATTAAGAGAAAGAGAGGGAGAGAAAGCACTTAAAAGCTGCCTCATCACTCAGCAGGATCTGCTCAGTCACACTGGAAAAACTGGTCTCTTTAGTGGCAGCTGCTGCATAAGGTGGACTCATCTTGAAGATGGCTAAGTAGGCTCAGACCTAGTCAGTAATTGGATGGGAGACAGCAGGGAATAACAGCTGTACTCGAAAGTCAAAAAACACCCCAGAAGTAGCTAGCAACAGTTACTAAGAGTCCAACTCAGGTGTATCGATTAAGCCTTCAGAAGTCAAGATGGGTTGAGAATTCTAATAAACATAGTCCTCATTTAGCAAGCATAACTGAGCCTAACAACTTGGTCCTAGTTTTGGGAAATTTCATCCATCCATCCATTCATTCATTCACCTCACTCCCATTGACCACCTGTGGTGTGTTCTCAGCCTGCAGATAGGAACCAACGGCCATGACAGTTTCATAAAATTCACTTGTGTTCATTTGCTTTGGAACACATAGGCTTGCTTCTTGTTACTTTGAAACTCATTGCCCTATCTGGTCTTTCCTAGATCTGGAACAAAAAATCAGGTTCTCTCTCAGTCTTCCCAGTTGCGCCCCTTTTTAGATCGTGACGCCATGCGGACAGTCA
>JANHFO010418818.1:0-13341 GCA_032468095.1 Pareas carinatus
GGCTACAATTGACAAACTGTGGTTACAATCATAAGGCTATAATTGACAAACAATTATTACAATCCTAAGATACATTCATAATCATAAAGTACATTCATCATGTGGTATGCATATCAGGTGCATTCATAATCATAAAGAATATTCATCATGTCCTAAAGTACAATCATCCTGTCACAAAGCATTTCATCATGTCATAATCATAAAGTATATTCATCATAGCTTAGCAAAGAGTAAAACTGAGACCATGGTGGTTTACACACCATAATATACAATTGCCAGATAATTATTTAATACTAAACTAGTCATAGCTTAGTACAAGGCAATATATGGAAGGAAAAAAGAACACCAGGCTCATATTTTGAATATAGAAAAAAATTAAATTCCAACTATCTTTCATTAGTGATTACTCAGAAATAAATCCAGTTAATGTCATTGTTATATATATATATATATATTGGGGTCTGGGAATCAGTCCAAATGATTGTTAGTAGATTTACTTGTAACTAAGGGAAATATGCTTAGAAATTAGCTAAATTTACTAAAAGAAAGGAAGAGCCAGTGAAGTGTGTAAGAAGTAACAGGGCTTAAAACTAAATCTGTTTAATGAGATTTAGGAAAGTTTTCATCACTAAAAGGGTCATTGATTGCTATTCTGACAAGTAAAGTCAGTGAAGAGATTCGTTGTATGTCCTGACACACTTGGCAAAATCAATTCTGATTCTGATGGAAGCTGGATTCGCTTAACGACTGTGTGATCCACTTAAGAACTGCAGGGATTTGCTTAACCTCGGCAAAAAAAATATAGCATAAAATTGGGCATGAATTTTTACTTACCAACTGCCTGGTCTTTGCAATAGAGATTCTCCCCTTGAGGTGGTAAGTCCAGGGCAGCCTGTCCACACTTTGTGTGTCTCTGAGAAGGACTATTTCCTCATCTGTATTTGTAACAGCATCTTGAAAATGCTACCCTCTTTATAATATATTGAATAATAAAAAAGCAATAAAGAATACAATTGACATTCATTAGCTGAATTATATTGCAAAAGTCAAATAGAAGGCACAGCTGAATCTTCTCATTATTTCACTAGAAACAGGAAAATGCTCTTTTTTAAAAAAAAAACACAGGAGGAAAGAAAAGAAAAAGGCAAGTCTAATATTCTCTAACATTTACCCCCCCACACACCAAAAGGTTTCCTTCAAGAGAAAAACATAATTAAACAGCGCTTCCTGTTTGTCTATTTCAGAATTGTTCTTGTTTCTTTTTGAAATGTTACATATTTACACTGCATCCTGAGGCTGCATTCAAATTTCTGCAGCTCCGGTTAAGATAAATATAATTTTTATTCTATCAGCTGATTCCGTGCCAATATGTTTGTTTTTATCAGTGACAAGCATTTTGTAAGTGGCTGCTAATAATGGACTTCTTCCTATCCGGCTGTTCTGACTTTTGCTTAACACTGGCCTGCTTATGTTTTTTCTCTGCCTGGTTCCAGTTTTAATTCATATTTGTGCCTTGAGTAACCCTCAATACATCCGTCCAAAAGCATATATAACAACACTCATATTTTTTTAAGATTTCACCTTTTTGTTGCTTTAGATTCATTGCACTATAAAGCTAATTTCTTGGACTGTGTGGTTTTATTACTGAACAAAAAGCAACGGTGATTTTAAAACATTCAAACGAAGCATTGCAAAACCAGAAAAAACCATAGGCTTTAGAAGGGAGTGTGGGAGTGCGAAAGAGAACAAGCAACTGTAAGCCATTAATTGTCTTCCCAGGTGGAACCTATTACAGCTTAATGGGAAGTGAGAGGTATAAATTGCTAGTTAGAGAACCATGGAAGACAGAAATATTTTCACTGTGGCTGGGTCCAAGACACACCAGTGAGGGGAAAAAAAAACTATTTTGGTGAGATTAGATGATATTTTTGCTCTGAAAGTTTTCTTCTTTCTAAAAGCTCTCTATCCTTAAAAAAAAAACCCTGTAGCTGTGATCTTGTTTATCTTAGTATTTATAAATTTGCTGTGTTTCAATACTTGGAAGTTCAGATTGTGCTAAGCAAGCTATAATGTGGTCTGTTTAAATTTTTGCAGTGTTTTATAACCCATTCTGTAGGGTTTGGCCGTCTATCCAGAGAAGAAACAAGCTATGACTTAGTGTATCTTGTTGGCTTAATTACATAGCTTCCTCAACTGTGATTTAAGAAAGCTTTAAAACCGCATGTTATTTTTACCCATGATTGATTTAAGTTTGGTGTGTTTGATTAACCACTTTTTTTAAATACAGGGGACCATAAATTAACCACATGACCAGGTTTGCCTAGCATACTTCAGCAGGCTAAAAATCTGGGTTAGCTTTTTTTACATGCTAAGGGAGCTTTTAAGTGTTGATTATGAGGATACTGTTCATCCAATATCTTGAAGAGCTCTGCCTGCAAAATAAAGCTAGTGAACATCCTCCTCCTCCAAACTTCCCATCTGATGTCCTTTGAGTTACGTCAGAGCTCCCATCAACTTCAAGGTTGGAGAAGATGGAGAGGGAGGGGGGAGGGACTCTGACTGACTGACTGACTGACAGACTGACTAATGGCATTATCGCCTGGCGCTGCTCCTGGGGCGAAGCTGGTGCAACTTTGTCCACGGGCCAACAAAGAGGGCCCTGGGTGCCCACTGCGGTCCGTGTGCCATAGATTTGCCATTACTGCTCTAGTGTGTTTCAATCTTGGCGACTTTAACATGTGTGGACTTCAATTCCAGAATCCTCCTACCGGCATGGCTGGATGGGGAATGCTGAGAACTGAAGCCCACACATCTTAAAGATGACAAGGTTGAAAAACACCGGAATATGCCAACTCTGTTATCCCTCTCTGTCCACTCTAGTGGGAGTTCTGGGTTTGGTATGCCTTGTAAAGCTCTGAAGCCCTGTAGATTCACAGTATCCATAGAAAGTTCGCCTTGGAATCGAGCATGTCTAAATTTGATCCCTTATTTGCATTTTTGCACACCCTTCCTCTGCAGAACCCACAGCCCTGCCAGCATCGCCCCAGAGCTGAGTGCTCCAGCAGAGGCCCTGTTGAAAACCTCATCTAGGCAGCTGGGGCCACAGATCCAATTTTGGACCCCCCCTTCAACAAACTGCCCTGCATTTCCTCAGTGGTTTCAGAGAGTATGGGTCCTCTTTAAAAAAAAAATTGTAATGTTCTATCACTGACAGATCAAGAGGTGACTGCCACTTTCCTTACACAACTCTGTGCTATGGCCAGCAAGATGAAGGATCAAGTCATGGCTGATGAGATGGGGAAGCAGCCACGGACCTCAGCTCCTGGGCCATGTGGGAAGAAAAGACCTCTGATGGGTCAAGATTCTCCGACCAAATCTGACCCTTTAAAGAAACCCAAATCAGGTAAACAGAACAATAGATTTAAAGTTTTTGACTCAAATTCCTCCAAGGAGTGGTGATAAAGCTACCTGTGGACTTATACCAGGTGACAATACAGAGAAAATCCCATCCTGTGTAACCTGTCCTCTTGGTTTTTAGTTTCTGTTTCATCCTTGTTCATTTTAATTGCTTTATATTCTCTTTTTATTGTTTTTGTAAGCCACACAGAGTAGATTCAAGAGATGGGCAGCAAATAGGTAGCCCTCAACGTACAACTATTTGTTTAGTGACCGTTTGAAGCTACAGCAGCAGTGAAAAATGACTAGGGATTGGTTTTCACACTAAGGACTGCTGAAGTATCCCTGCCGTTAAATGTTCAAAATTCGGACACTTGACAACTTCTGCCATGAGGTCACCTGCTAGCATGCATGAGGCTGTGCTTACACTGCAAATGTTGCAATGCAGATTTTGTCACTCTGCCTCTTGTGCTGTGCACTTGCTCCTTTCCACCGCATTCTTCAATCTTCAGAAGAATGAAGCCGCAATTGCTCTTCTGTGCATTTAGCGGCAGAGGGAAACTTGATATGACTTTAAACACCTTTCTCCTTCCCTCCCGTTTTATCTTTCCAACTTCCCCCTGAATGAGAAGGGTGAATTAGAGAGACAGGGTGATGTTTCATCCGACACTGAATTGGCCATTTTTCCCCCCTTCAACGAGCTCCTGTCTTCTTAAATTGGATTTTCTGCTGAAGTTTCATTTTTAAAAAATGCGTGCTATTTTTAATTTGTTGCAAGCTACCTTGTAATGTGTCAGGACATAAATATGATAAATACCTGTAATATTGCTGCTGCTGTTAAGGCAAAATGGTGGTATTTTTCAAGCCTGTGCGTTGAATGAACGCCTTATTGTATAGGCTGAGAGCTCCCCCTGCTGGAAAATTAGAGCCATCAAGAACTGAGATAATTTAACTTGAAAGAACTGTGTTATCATTAGGAGCGCCCCAGAACTGCTGAGAAATGGGGTAGGGAGAAGGGGGATACAGATCACAGATGTGGGTGGGTGGGGGAATAGGTAAATAGATAAATTCCTTGTTTTCTCTCACTCATGATGTAAAGTGCCCCCTGTCTAATGTTCTTTGAATTGCATTACCTGGTATTGCCTTTAGTCTTTAGCTATGACCACTCCAGACTCGACTGCAGAAACTACGACTTTAGCAACAGAGTGGTCAATGCCTGGAAATCACTCCCTGACGCTGTGGTTACATCCTCAAATACCCCCAAACCTGAAACCTTAAACTGTTTATTGTGGACCTCACTTCATTCCTTTTTTATTTTTTTAAAATTTTCACATACAGAGAAAAAAGACAAAGTAATTACATTTTCCCCTCGACATCAGACAGCTGAGCATACATCTTTCATCAATATCTATCCAATCTAATCACATTATTCCACAAACTACTCCTAAAATTATATTTAACCAACTGTATAGCTTCACGCCCATTTAAATAATAACATATTCAAGAACATCCTCACAAACAAAGAAAAAAAGAAAAAAACAGTTTATATAGATGGTAAATTTAACTCCTATCCTGATTTAGCAATAAAGCTCCAGAGTCACAAAAACTGCATTCATTTAAAATACTTTCATCTATTCATCTGTCCAGGTTTTTCCTCATTATCTTCCATTTTAAATTATCTTATTCATCTTAGCACCAAGATCCCCTGTAAACCACCTAAACAGTTTTTTTAATACTTTATAAAGTTTTATACACGATTCTAACCAAAAAAACTAAGAAAAAAAGAAAGATTAAAAAAAGGAAAAAAGAGAAAAGAGAGAGAGAAAACAAACAAGAAAGAAGAATTCACTACAGAGTCACATTGTCATCCATTTCCATTCCTTTTCTATTAGCCTCTTGCGTTGTGACGGTTTGGGTAATGGGTGGTGTGATGATCTTGTGAGTTCTTTTGTTGTGGTATCTTGGATCTTGTGCTGTGATATACTCGATCATTTGTTGTGTTGTAACTTTTTGAGTTCTTGTGGTGTGGTTTCCTGAGTTTTGTGATGTAGTATCCTGAGTGGGTGGCTAAGATGTAGCATTCCGGGAGGCTAATGGAAAAGAAATTACTACACAACAAACGACCCAGGAGATTACAACACAAGACCCAGGATACCACAACAACAAAACCCACAAGGCCATCACCCAGCCCATTATACCAACACCAGCTTCATCAACCAATCAAGAAACTACAACGCAGCCAACCAGTCCAGCACACCACTATGCTCACCAGTATTTATAGAGAGAAAGCAACTCCGATCACACTTTGCTCACACTAGCAGGAAGCTAAAAGCACCAGCCTGAAGTTACACATACACATACACATACACATATACTTGCTTGGACTGGCTGTGAGTTTTAATAAGTTCAGTTTTATTAACACAAGAGTTTAGCTTTGAGTTTTAATTGCAGTATTGGCACTTGGTGATAGACAAGTGGGTTTGGGGTTGCAGTTTGGGCACTTGGCCTCTAAAAGGTTCGCCATCACTGGTCTAGACGATGAAGTAAACCGCAAAATTAGTTTAAAAATACTATACACTACAGGGCATAATGTTGCTGGCGCATGGATGCTGATTGACAGAACTTTTTTTGGCTTAAATGTGTTGCCCATCTGGTCTTTTTTGGCCCTATTCTTTGCCTGAATGAAATGTAACGAATGGCCTTCTATCGTCTCTAGGACTCCCACAGCCCTGGAATACAGCTCCCAGCTCCAGCAGTGGATGTCCTCTCCAGCCGAGACTTCAGAGGTCTTCTCAGGAAGTAGCAACAATATCGGCATCACGCCTTCCGATCCGCTTACCAACACCTGTTGTGAAGGAAGAACCCAGGCTGACACTTTCCTCCAGGGCCGGTCCCCCTGCTAGTCGAATCCCTTGCCCCATCGGCAGGTTTCCTAACCCAGGTGGTTCTTCAGGAGGGCACATAAGCCTTAAGGGCGACCAAGGAGAAAAGCCGAGAGCTGCCGAGAAGGTCCAGAAGCATCAGCATCCATCTGTAGGACGCCCAGATTTTCCCATGGAACAAGCCGCCCTTATCAAGCATGGAAATGGTGGTAGGCTGCATCCTCTGCTTCGAGGGTGGACAACTCCCAAAAGTCACTCTTTTGACCTTTACTACACCAGTAGTAAGGACATAAGGTCCAGGGATGGAGAAGGGTTTTTTTTGGAGGGGTGGGTGGGATTTTTTTTAAAAAAGTAAAATAGATTCATCGGTCCTACTTTAGCCTTAAATTGACTCTTTTACTTCTTGTTTCTATACAATATGAATTCTTTTGCCTGCCTACCTGCCTGCCTACTTACCTATCTATCCATCTACCTGCCTATCTACCTGCCTATCTACCTCTTTTTCTATCTATCTACCTGCCTATCAACCTGCCTATGTACCTACTTATTGACCTTCCTACCTATCTACTTACCTACCCACCTATCTCCTACCCATCTGTCTGTCTGTCTGCCTGCCTGCCTACCTACCTGCCTGCCTATCTACCCACCCACCTACCTACCCACCTACCTATCTACTTACCTGCCTACCTACCCATCTATCTACCTATTTCCCACTCATCTATCTGTCTGCCTGCCTGCCGACCCACCCACCTACCTACCCATCCACCTACCTACCTACATGCCTATCTACCTGCCTGCCTACCTGCCTGCCTGCCTGTCTGCCTACCTACCCATCTACCTATCTTCCCATCCCTCGACCTATCTTCATTTATTTCTATCCTGTCTCTATCCGACAGACACCTTCCTACCGCTACTTTCTCCACACCAGCAACCCTGTGAGGTGGATTGGGGCTGTCAGAGAGGGGCTGGCCCAAAGTCACCCAGCTGACTTTTATGGCTAAGGTGAAACTGGGACTCATGGTCTCCCGCTTTCTAGCCTGGTGTCTTAAACAACCAGCCCAAACTCTCTCATTGAATATTGAGGTGAGCTCCACCTCAATTTGCACAGGTAGCATCAACAGAAAGAGGAACTTGAGGAATTCATGGCTTGCCGGCCCATGTGTTAGTCTACAACTCTCACCATCCCTACTCAGCCTGTCTATGTAGCAATGATGAGAGCTGTAATCCAACACTCCAGTGTCATGTTTACAAATAGTAGAGTAGTGTGTTACCTAAGGGAGAAAAATGTTTATCTGTGGTGCTTTCTTCATCAGTAGAAGACCAAACGAAGGAATGCTATTGAAAGGCTAATGATTTTGACTAGTGTTTCTCAACCTTGTTAAGTTGAAGATGTGTGAGCTTCTCTTCCCAGACTTTCCCAGCCAGCATAGCCAGGAATTGAAGTCCACACATCTTCAACTTCAAATTTAAACTTAAACTGTCTACCGTGGACCTCACTCCATTTCTAAGTGGTCTGTAAAAGGGGCGTGCATAAGTGCACTAGCGTGTCCACCGTCCTGGTCCTACGGGCCCCATTTATTTGTACTCATTTATATGTTTATATTGTATGTTTTTACTTATACCCATTTTTTGTTGTCGTTGTTTTCTCATATATGCTTGACTAAATATATAAATAATAAACAATAAATAAATAAAAGGTTGAGAAAAGCTGGTCAAAATCATTAGCCTTTCAATGGCAATTGAAGAATTCCTAAGACCTCAACTTCTTGACCAGGGTTGGTATGTAGGAATAGGGTGTGGAAAGACTTGAGATAATATTTCAAACCAATAAATATTTACACTGTCCTTAAGCCAAGGTTGCCTCTCTTCTGGGTCAAACAATAGACAAGGATGGGCAAAAATACTGCAATAATTCTAGGATTAGTTTAATTGTATGGATCTTTTTTTTCTGGGCCCCTTCCATATCCAGGATGCAAGGCAATTGATCCATTATTCTCACCAAAGGATCTGGTTACAGTATTTAATATATCCACTGATGAGAAAAGGGTTGTTTTCTACCTTGCTTTTGGAGAACTGGTCGTAATATTGCTTCTGTAGAAATTAGATGTGAAGAAGGCAACCAACTCTAGTGCATGGAAACCACTAAGTTTTAATTATAAGTTTTTTAATTTACTTTTCATTTTATGGCATACATCAACAGTAAAATGGAAAAAGGTATAGCAAAGACGACAAGACCAGCAACTTTTTAATGGCAGACATCTACCTACTATTATCAACTTGTCTGTATTTATATAGCTATCACAATTATATATTATGTTATCTAATCACATATACATAACATATAAGATGGCAGTTCTCATTTGCTATCCTTGCTGATTTCTTATTTGTTTATAACTTTCTCTCCTTTGCCTTCATCTTCTTCTTCATTTCTTTTTTCCTTTCCCTTTCTTTTCCTTATCTTTCTTTCCTTCTCTTTTTTCCTTCTCCCCTTCCTTCTCCTCTGCTTCCTTCCTTCCCTTCTTCTCAATCCTTTCTTCCTCCTCTCCACTACATCTTCCTCTTCCTCTCATTTCCCTTTCCTACTTCCCTTCTCCTTGCTTCTCTCTCTCTTCCTCTTCCTCTTCCTCTCTTTTCCCTTCCTACTTCTCTTCTCTCCTTCTTCTTTCTCTTCCTCCTCTCCACTTCCCTCTTCCCACTCTCCTTTCCTCGACTTTCTCTTCCCTTTCTTCTTCTTCTTCCCCCCTTCTTCCTTTAATCACTTCCTTTTCCCCATCTTGTTCCCCCAGTTAGTTTTGCAGCATACGTAATCTCTTTGCATACCCTTAATCATAGCTCTTATGTTTGCATGGAAACCACAAAGTTTTATGAAGTACAGATATCTTGAAATATCTGATTGGTAGAATGAACACGTAATGAAACTTGGTCAACTATTTCTCTTCCATCAAGGGCTTCCACCATCTGTGCCTGCAAAGGAGATGTTGAACTCTATCAACTTTCCTTTGAAGACAGAAGAGACTTCAAGCACACTTACGCAAAGCAGTTTTGTGACCTTCAACAATGACGCTGACCTGCTATCGACTTACCAGGTTCCAAAGGAGCAGCACGGAGTAGAGATGCGTTCTTTGGCTCTCCTCTCACCAAGTAGGGATACTGGAGCCCTCCTTCCCCCTGATGACCTTGATCTCTCTACTTCAGAGTTTGTTTCTGATGAAGTTGTTGCACCTAAAATCCCCCATTGCAAAAAGCACATTTCAAATGTAGCCTTCAAATTCCCTGAGTCGAATGTTCAGACGGAGATGCTGCCTAGCAATTTGTCAAAATCTGGAATGATTCCAGCTGAGTATCCCCATCTTTCCACCCTTCCTAAGTGGCCTATTCCATCTTCTCCCACTGTTCTAGATTTTTCACCCAGAGTAGGTCAGAAGAAGGCCTTATCCAAGAAGAAATTGGAAATGTTTGATTCAGTTTCCTCAACATTTTCTACTAAGGAATTCTCAGAAAGTATAACGGGATCCCCTCCTAGTCAAGGTTTTCTCTCCTCAAACCGCTATGATATACCAGACGCCAAAATACCAAAGCAGGGTTATCCTCTTCCAAGTTCTTCAGGGGCAAAGAATGTGGTCCTCTCTGTATTTCATGATGTAAGCGAAGAAGAGAAGTTACCGCTGTCTTCCAAGACCCAAATATTTACCGGTACTGAATCATCTATTGCTTCTGTCTTAAGTTCAGAAGAAAAAGTGCCGGGAAGAATGGAGGAGGAATTTAATTCTGGAAATGGGTGTGAGCTAGATGAAGATACATCTAAATACAATTGGTGTATCCTTTTATGAAGCTGTAAAAAGATGGGGGTGGTGGTGAAGGACATCAACAAGATGGGAAGTCAACCCAGATGAGAGACCACAACAGACCTCAATTTAGGATGAATGGCTAAAAGTTCAGGTTTCATCAGTTGATAGTTGATGGGGGTCTTATTGGGATTGGGTCTCATTTTTGACTGCTGTTCCTATTGTAAGAAATTAGATTACTTTCTTGAAACATGTTAGGTATATGTGTGGTATATAAATGTAGATACAGAACTGTGTCTCTACATTTTGTTTTGTCATCCAAAACAAAATGTAGAGGAAAAGGATCTTGCATTCATTCATTGTGGCCTCTGAGTAAGCACACTTCTACCCAACCTGATGTACTTTAGATATGAAATATTACAATTCCCAGAAGCCACCAGAGATAATGAAGATTGAAGGGCAACCCATTTTGTGAAGGCTGGTGTATGAGAGAGTCTACTTTAATAAGGAAAGGAAAATGTTTTCTGAGTGTAAGGGATGAAAGATAAAAGTTTCTTGGCTCTCCTAGATTCATATTTAGAAACCTAGACAGGAGGTTTTAAACCACAAATAAATGAGTCATTTCTGGAATCTAATAGTCAACTTACATTTGTGTGCAAATCAAATGTGCCTAAAAATAAACCTTCCTGTTCTTCCTGTTTATAGTGTTTTTATCCTCTTTGGTTGTACTCTCTTCTCCATACTCATCCGTAAAGAACATCTTTGTCACAATTAGACTTTTCATAAATGCATGTACTTAAAAGTACTGGTTGCCACTCTGCAGATGTAGGGATTGCTTGCTTGCTTTATAGTACAATCTGGGGTAAACAAAACAATCAAGTCTCATACATTCACTTTTCATGTTTATCCGACATACATTGTTTGTTTTTGCCATGATTAGAATTAGAATGTAGAATTAGAATTTAGAATTTATTGACCCAGGTGTGTCTGGACACACAAGGAATTTGTGTCCGGTGTACATGCTCTATACTTACATACAAGTTACAATTGACAAACTGGGATTACAATCATAAGATGCATTCATAATCATAAAGTACATTCATCATGTCTTGTACATATTAGCTGTAATCGACAAGCTGCGATCCTAATCATAAAATACATTCATAAACATAAAGTACAATCATCATGACATCGTGTTATAAAGTACAATCATCATGTCACAAAACATTTCATCATGTCACAAAACACAATCATGCCATACGATACATTTTTGTGATAGGTTTGGAACAGTCTATATTTGAACAGTCATAGAAATATTAATAATCAATCTACAAGACAAACTAGAATAATAAATGAAACAACTATTATATATTGTGAGATGTAAGCAACAATTTAATTGTCATACAAATAAGAGAATTGGTAATAGGTAATAAGTAATAGGAAAGATAAGAAGGGTAATAATGATATATTCCTAGATAATTTATCTAAGTGTTGTGGAAGTTAGTTGTTTAGCAAATGGATGGCATGGCGGGGAAGAAACTACCCTTGTGTCTGGTTGTTTTGGCTTGCAAGGTCCTGTAGTGGCATCTGGAGGGAAGACGTTGAAACAGATTATGTAAAAATAATTTGAACAACAGAAGCTGTAGGCAGTAGATGATTTAGGACTGTAATTGAACCTTGAATTACAGTTGTAAATTGTGCCAATCATTAAGTGAGTCGTCATATGAACCATGCTTGATTTTTCGTTCTTTTTTGGGACGGTCATTAAGAAATGCCATTGCTGTTAAGCAAAACTATTGTTCACAATGGGTGCTTTTTTGCAAGAAACTAAAAAGTAAATGCTAATTTCTAGCAAAAAGTATCATGGTCACATTACTGGGTTGCTGACCATCCAAACTCCGATCATGTGGCAGTGTGAAAGGGAGCAGTTGTGTGAACTTTGAATCCGGATCTTAAGTACCTTTTGGGGAGGGGAGGGGGGCGGTCTGTTGCAACTTCAAACAGTCTCTAAGCAACAGGTCGTAAGTTGAAGACTAACTGTATTGAGCTTTGCATAACCTATTGCATCTAAAAATTCACTCTGAAATACAAATCAGAAATTCTCTTACTGGCTGCACCAGCAAAATCTCAAGCATTGCTTGATCTGCTAAGTCTCAAAACGCCACCCCCATCCCCTTTGGAGAAGATTGGGAATATTTTGTGGAAATAAAAAGTCGGAAGTTTGGAATGGGGCGGGGAGAAGAGAATGGAATAATTTGGACGGCTGGTAAAGTCTTCCAGGTTCCCACTCCAACCTTGTACAGCTCCGGAGCATCCATATATTTTAAAGTTGCCAAGTTTGAAGAAAAACCAAAACCCTGAAAGAACTCATTCAGCTGCTTGAATTTGTTTTCGCTATTCCCTTCTGCTGAGGGGGATCTTGATTTTATTTTATTTTGAAGCTGATGAATGGGTGTGCTGTTCACAAGGCACCCCACTATCCCATATGACAGGATTGGGCAACTATGACCACTTTATGACCTGTGGACTTCAACTCCCAGAATTCCTGAGCAACCATGCTGACTCTGGAATTCTGGGAGTTGAAGTTCACAGGCCATAAAGTCATCATAGTCGCCCACCTGAGATCCATTTCCTGTCACTACCAGTAACTCCTTAGAATCAGAATCAGAATTTATTTTGCCAAGTGTGTCAGGACAAACAAGGAGTTTGTCTCCGGTGTACATGCTCTATACCTACATACATACAATAAACAGACTGGGATTACAATTAAAGATACATTCATAATCATTTGTATACATAAGCATAAGATATGTTCATTGTCATAAAGCACATTCACCTTGTCAAGCACACACAGGCTGCAATCGACAAACTGCAATCTTAATCATGAATGCAATCACAATTATAAGCACACAGCCAAGGCTAAAAAAAAAGATTTTAAATTGCGGAGGTTTTTAAATGGGGTTTTAACCAAAGTTTTAAGGGGGTCGGCTGGGTGGGTTTCTGAGGGAGTGAGGAAGTGTGGGAGGCCATTATGGAGGCCGGGGGCGCGGCAAGGAGGCATAGGGGGTCAGGAAGGGGGGGATACCCAGGAGGGTGGAGCCCAAAATATTTATGTGATGTGTGGGAGGGGCAGATTTAGCGGGAGCAGGGGGTCAAATCTAGTTAAGGGCGCGCGTCCCCGATATATTACTGCGGTGACATGCGCCGACCCCCAATGCTCATCCTATGATCTGGGTGGCACAGGCTTACCGGCCCAGGGCCTACGGTTGATGATGTGT
>JANHFO010418834.1:0-13339 GCA_032468095.1 Pareas carinatus
AAGAAAGAAAGAAAGAAAGAAAGAAAGAAAGAAAGAAAGAAAGAAAGAAAGAAAGAAAGAAAGAAAGAAAAGAAAAGGAAGAAAAGGAAGAAATCGCCTTACCTTTGCTGCTGGGTCAGAGTTCTGATTCTTGAAAGTCAGTGTTAGACCAATCTCCAACAGTCAGATCCCTATCAATACTATTTTGTTCATGGTCTTTGGATTCCTAAATTCTTGGAGCTAGGGACAAGATCAAATGGTGCTTTCTTTGCCTAATTCTGGATACAGCTGTTCAGAAATGGTTGGGTAGACCTATTAAGGCCGTGTTTCTAGTCTAAGAAGGCAAAATACTGGAGGGCTTTGAGTCATCTGCAACCCCTTGGGACCCAGCAACCTTCTAGGAGTTGTACTCCAAGTCAGTGAAGCATTGATTCTGGCTTCAGAAGTCTCAAGAGGTTTCTCTCTGTGATAAGTAAAATGCTGGCAAGTGAGGAGAATCGCTCAAGTCTGGGCAGTCCTTCTGAATGACTGCAGCTATGGGAGGAGATTAAAAGAAGATAAGAGGAGGAACATGAATTGGCAAAATGAAAGGTGGCTTTTCCTTTATCTAAGAATTTGACTAGAAATGAAAAAATATTAATTCACCAGGTAATCTTATTTTGGAAAAAACAGAAAGCAGGAAAAGGGGCAGTCAAAAAGAGAACAAAGAGGGTAGAAATTGGATCAGGTGACTGGGATGGATTAATGGCCTTTGCTCCTAGCCTGAACAAAAAGAGTTATCACAAGATTTGATGATCTTAAAGATTTATTAGACTCTTTTTTATTAGGAGAAGTTTCAAAGAATAGTTGATAAGTTTTAACAAGCTTATGCCTATTGCTATGACTAATAAAAAGAATGACTCAGGATGATTTCTTGGCTCTGACAATATTATCTTACATAGATAGCCTCTTGCTACGCTGTCATTGTTTTGCTACAACTCAGCAAATAGTAAAATAGAAGAAAATCTTAGCCTGCAAGATGATCTTTGGGTGCTTTTTAATATCATTTTCCTCTGTTGTTACTAGATTGGGGAAGGTGTCCTAGAAGGGTTATAATACTTTGCACTTCTTCAAAGTAGGGACAAGTTTTTTCTAGTGCATAAGATACCAGTTTTGATTGAAAATATAAATTGTGCATTGCAGTTAGCATTTTTAACTTTTTGGTTTGCTTGTAGCATTATGTTTTCCCAATAAATAAATAATAATATGTGCCTACGGGTCATTTTTTGACTCCTGGTTATTACCTGCAGTTTTCTTGGCAAGGGTTTTCAGAAGTTGGTTGCCATTGTCTACTTACATATATATACTGTATCCCTAGAAGACAGGTAGGTGACAGCAGCGGAAAGATTTCAAAAAAGATAAGGAATGTTATTCCAAAGTAGGTGTCAGAGCCAGCATATGAAGATCCCTGGGCTTCTTGGGGAGGAAGTTCGGGAAATCCCCAGAACGTTATGAAAAAAACAACCCCACTGACACCCATCAGGCCTTTCTTCTCTTTTAATTTAGCAGCCCGAGCGAGCCAATCGCTACGATTTCTCATCTAAATACCCTGAATTGTTTTCGGGAGCTAAGCGAGATCCTCTGAATGGGGAACTCTTCCGCGACACCACAAAGCAGGCGGGGCCTTTCCTCCGGGTTTCCCTGGCGCGTCTTCTGCCAGGTTTTCACATGGAGGAAGACGAGCCCCGACGCCCGTTTCTTAATCCCCCGCACAGCTTCGGCGGAGCCACCGGAGACAGCAGCAGACTCGCCCGGCTTCCATCGGGCATTGCCGCCTTCTAGCTGCTGCCGCTGCCAGACCTGAGGAGGAGCGCCCGGGCCCTTCGAGGCGGGAAATCCCGCCGACCCGGTGAGATTGGGGGAGGGGAGGGGGGAAGAGACAGTTCATAGCCGTGCGGCCTGCGGATACCGGTCTTGTGTTCTGGGCCTAAAGTGAGCATTATGGAAGGGTGTTCCGATTTTTCCAGACCTGCCTTCATGTTATGCACAACTATTACTGGGAGGAACTGCTTTGTACCTACTCACTGGCGAGAACGAGGCTCGAAGGAGAGCGGAACCTGTGAGCTGCTCCGGCCTGGTGAATGTTTTCTAAGAGCTTCTTGGATCTCTTTGAACGAAGCTTCTTTGGCCATGTATTGACAGAGATAAACCAAAGCTGATCACTGAGGATTATTATTTAGAGGGGTCAGATCTGGAACACCAGCTATGCTGGCATGTTTAAACCTTAACTGCGTAAGGACGAAAACAACCAGAGAAATGGGCAGCTATTTCAAGGCTTGTAAATCTTAATATGCTTGAAGGCTTAAGAGAAAAGGAATGGGATTCCACAAAACCCTTTCTCTTTGCTCAGCAACTACGCTGACATTAACTGAGATAACCAGGACAATATTTTTCAGCAAATAAAAATCTGGGTGTTTTCAATAAATAGGCACATTATGAGGAACTGGAGCGTTTTTAAAATTCATAAAATACTGCTGAAAACACATGAAAAATAGCATTGAATCATGCAGAACAATGTAATATTTGTAAAACAAAAAAAGCAAGACACATCACTAACACAGGCTGCAGATATATAGATAGCATAAGGACACTAAAGCTTTTTAACATTAGATCACTCACCAAATATTTTTGTGGTGGTTTACTTAATCTATAGAATCAAACCCACCACCATGCCTCCATGTTAAGGCGAAATAAACATTCTTGTTTGACAATGGCAACAATATGCAAAATAGACCTTAATTTTTGGCAAAGCCTACAAAATTCAACTTTACCAGAAGTGCCAGGCTTAATCACTGGCAATAAGCCAACTCTGTCTCCATATCACAAAAGCTTATAAGCAGCCACAGAGCATTTTCCTCACTATTAAATTATTTTAGAGAATTCATACACATTGGGGATTAAGGAGAAGGGCTTCCAGGTCAGGATATTTCCAGATGGATCAAAGCGATAACTCTTTAGGGAATTAAGATCTAATGCGTACAATAACTGGTCAGGCTCAGTTAGACTAACCAGAGTATAAAATAATTACGGTACTTGTTCATTAAAAGTGGTTTGCTATTTAAATAACAAATTCAAATTGCAGGCTAAATGTAATGAAGTGGACACACGTTCATGGAAGCATACTGTATATACTTACTGTTTTTTTTAAAGTGCAGTAGGAGTTGTCAATTAATTGTACCAGAGTGGACACAGATTTGGATATCATTTTTGCAAGTGCCTAGGGACAGCCATTAATTGATAACATCAAGCATAAGATAAAAAGTATTATCTTATGTATAGCTGTAAATTGCCTGGGAAAGGTAGGAATAAATGAATAAAAGTAGCACAATTTCTTGAAATGGAAGCTTTAATTAGATTCCTGATAACTTGTGTGCGGATCTTTAAACTCCTTTAATTCCCCATCGAAACAGCTATTCTGGCTGTGGGTTATATGAACTAAAGTACTTCATTTCTGGAGACCAATGGGCCTAAGAGAGATTGCTGTAGGAAACCATGTTATTTCTCTCTCATCCTTAAATGGAATCTCTTAATAACCCTTCTGCACCAATTTACAATATAATACTTTGGTTATTTTGAGGTAGAACACCTCATTTTTCAAGTCCTCTAACTCCCTATATCCTTTCTTGCTTACCCATGGCAAATGTCTATAGCACATCTAGGAGCGGATATTGGGAGGAGGCTTTGGTGAAGCAGATATTCTCCAATTTAACTTTTAGTTTAGGGGGCATTTCACTGGGGATAGAGGAGAGACAGTAAATAAGACAGTAGATAACCCAGGGTAATTGCTTAGAGACTCATTGTCATACTCCTGTAGGAGAGCTATGGTATTCTATGGTAGTCACAAATCAGGCATTTGTCAGCAAACGTTCAAACAATTTTTATTTAAAAATATTATTTTTTGTTAGACAATATTATCAACAGTTGTGATATATGGTGAACACTAGATTAGGACATTTATATTACAAGAATGCATAGAACACTTTAAAGACTTGTAATGGTTGCCTTGATTGATCATTAACCAAATTAATTATTCAGTGTGGTTTTTAAGTTTCCTAAATACAGTGAACTGTATATTATCCCAAATGAATTTACAGAATGCTCTAGACAAGCATTTCATTTACAAAGGCACTGAGAGAATTGATGTTGAAGACAAACCAGATTAAAACAACAGATTTTATTAAATTTGCATTTTCCTTTTAGTATGAACATAATAAATATCTGGTAGATACTCTTCTGCTTGGTTTTCTTGCCACCTACTCGAAATTGCTCTATTAAGTGGTGCAGAAATGTTCCCCAAATATTACAATATCTAAGAGACAAGTTGGTTAACAGAAAATGCTTGTGTTTACCGTATTTTTCGCTCTATAGGACGCACCTGACCATTAGACGCACTCCGCTGTTTGCGAGTGACTCTCGGCTCCCTCCGCCATCCATTCCACCCATTTGCGAGCGGGAGTCGCTCGCAAACAGCTGGATTCGGTGGCGGGGGGGAGTCAGCAGCCACCTTTTGCGAGCAGCCGCTCGGCTCCCTCCGCCATCCATTCCATTGATTTGCGAGCGGCTCCCAGCACACATGGAAATTGCTCTGCCGGAAGCTCCGCAGCGGGGAAGTCATCCCGCTGCGTGGGTTGGGGCATTCCCGGCGTCCCGCGGAGCGATTCCTCCCCCTGCGGGGTGCCGGGAACGCTTTAGTCCAAGCAGCGGGGTGAGTATTCGCTTTATTAGACGCATACACTCCCCCCCCCATTTTGGGGGGAAAAGTGCATCTAATAGCCCGAAAAATACGGTAATTCTTACAGTTTGTCACATTAAGAAAAGCAACAGGCTATAACTACTACAGTATTTGTTTTTATAGCTGAACATATAGATCCTGCTTGAATCTAAGGACATTGATAATGCCAGGTACATAGTTCAATAAGGATGGTATAGAGCAGTGGCTGCCAATCTTTTGGGCACCAGGGACCAGTTTCATGGGAAAAGGTTTTTCCACGGACCAAAGGGCGTGGTTTTGCATGCTGCCTGCATCTTGCGAATGGAACTTGGCTTGTTTGATGGCATGCTGTGGCCCGGTGCCGGTCCATGGACCTGAGGTTGGGGACCCCTGGCATAGAGCATTTGAGGGTATGTAGCACGAAACAACAAATTTGCCTTTTTGTAGCAGAATTTTGAACTGTTTTATCCATCACTTTGGAATACTACATCTAATTCTGGTCACAATACAACAAAGATGTTGAGATCCTAGAAAGAGTGCAGAAAAGAGCAACAAAGATGATAAGGGATCTGGAGGATAAACATACAATGGATGATTGAGGGAATTAGGTATGTCTAGTCTAATGAATAGAAAAACTAGGGGTGGTACAATAATGATATTCCAATACTTGAGGGGCTGTCACAGAGAAGAGGAAGTCAATCTATTCCCCAAAGCACTTGAGGGCAGGACAAGAAGTAATGGGTGGAAGATCATTAAAGAGAGATCCTGGAACTAAGGAGAAATATTCTGACAGTGAGAACAATTAAGCAGTGGAATGGCTTACCTCCAGAAGTTGTGGATGCTCCATCACTGGAGGTTTTTAGAAAAATACTGGACAGCCTTTTGTCCAGAATGATTACCTACTTTAGCAGGGGGTTGGACTAGAAGACCTCCAAGATTCCTTCCAACAGTATTGTTTTATATTCTATATCCATTCCATGATAGATCCTGCCCAAGGCAATCTTTTAATGAAAATATCCTGAATACATGATTAGAAATCCAAATAAGCTCATCAGCCCCAAATGCCTGATATAGAGAAATAATTTGACAAGCCCATGGTTTAATGCCAGGCTACTAATAACTAAACATTATTCATACTAACCAAAATGTATTCCTTCTTGCTTATGTTTCAGATCCTCAAAGGCTGTGCAGTCTCCTTTCACAAGCAGCCAGACTCAGCGTTGCCAGAATACGGAGTTTGCCCCACAGATACAGTTAACAAACATGAGCATCTCAAACCACACAGAGATCATGGCCCTTCTATCTCGGTACTCCTCTTCCTCTGATGAGCAGCCCCTTTACAGTAACTATCAGCCCCCATCTCTTGATTTCATCCCTGTACCCAAGGCTGTGCTTTATATGCTCATGGCTGCCATGGTGATAGTGAGTGTGGCCTATGCTATCGTTGGTCATTTAATCAAGGACCTAGCTCATGATCTAGCAGGTAAGGTCAGTGCTGCTGAGGCAACCACTTTAAGATGTACAACTTTTAAATAAAAATTCTATGGCAAAAAAGCTATGTTCATTATAACTATATAAACTATAGGTAGTCCCTGACTTACAACTATCATTGGGATCAGAATTTGCTAAGCAATGCAATTGCAAATCACGACATCAGAATCAGCATTTATTGGCCAAGTGTGTCTGGACACACAAGGAATTTGTCTCCGGTGTACATGCTCTATACCTCTACATCATATGACCACATCGCTCAGTACTGGCGATGCTCCATTGCTGTTGTTAACCATATTTCACAGTTATTAGCCAAGGACCTCTCCCAATCCAAGTCATTTTGAGCTTGGTCCTCCCAACCCTCAAGTCTTCTAAGAGACTGCTTCCCTTTCAACTCCTCCCAATTGCTCTTTTGGCCACCCAATTGCCCTTTTGGTCACCCAATTGCCCTTTTGGCCACTATATGGTTCTGTGGCTGTTTGCCATGTTACAACTTCACATGTCATGGCTCGGGGACTGCAAAAAAGCACTGAGCTGTGTTGCAGCATGAAATTTCAGCTGACCCAGCAGCAAGGCCAAAGGACTTCTTGTTGTGCTGCAGTTCTGGGGCTGCAAGAAGCCCCTGAGCCACAGCACTATGCAAAGCTGCAGCCAACCCAGCCCAGTCTGAGTACAGGTCCCCTCATCACCCTACACTCCAGAGTCCCTGCTGGCTTGTGCTCCATAAACCGCATCTGACTTTTGCTCTCTTCTGGATCCATACAAAGCCATCTTTCCCAGTTGTGAGGAAACCACTATGCATGATCTGCAGAAGAAAGCATACAGCCAGCAACTGCCTCACAAAGGACCAGGCAGAGCATGTTTGATCAGCAGTAGGAACAAGATGGCAGAGATCAGCTGGGGTGGCAGGTCCACAGAATGCATGGAACCAAAAGGGCACAGTTGGGGTGAGGAAATAGACAGGTGAGGGAATTGAAGTGCCCTTGTGGCCTTTCCTAAGCGCTAGTAGACTGCAAAGCACTCACATTTTGATCCTATGTCTGCAACAGCCATAACCTTGGGGACTGGTAAGAAGTCCCTTTGTCCGGTGCCGCCATAACTTTCAACAGTTGCTGAGCAAATGGTCATAAGATGAAGACCACCTGTGTTGTTTTGGAGTGGGGGTACTGGTTGCTCATCATGGGAAAAGGCAAGATACCATGCCAGGTACACTAAACAATTACAGAATTATAATGGATCTTAATTAATTCTCTACTTGGTTTCCTTTAGTAAATGTTATCTATATTATTTCAGGAATATATTTATAGCCCTAAAGAGACAAATACTCTAAAAAAATTGAAATAGCATAAATTCTGTACTCCATGACCTTTTCTCTGCTCTTACACCCTCTCAATATACTGGTTCACTAACAATCTTTTTCTCAGTATAGTCATCTATGGTGATTAATATTTGAACTGAAGAATGCTTTAGACATTCTATAAGACTCTCTTAAGACTTGTTCGCCAAGAATTATGTGGATTGTTGTGCTTCACTATATAAGCAGTTATATAATTTTTTTCCCATGTGTAACATCCTGGGTGAGAATCTTTCCCCCTAAAATATGCTTTTCATTACATCAGGAAAATAGGGAGCGAATCAGAACTCAGAAATACTGGATCAGAAATACTGCAAAACTAAATGGATGCTTGTACCTCCTAAGTAGCTAGAGTAGTAGTTGTAAATAGTATATGTGGTGTGAAATAATACTCATATTTGAAAATATCCTTTTTCTTTTAGTCTCATAGTTAGTCTATCCATTTCTGCACAGTCTAATATTTTCCTTGTTACTTCTTCAGCTGGTGTGTCTTCTTTTTTCCAATATTGTATGAATACAATTCTTCCTGCTGTTATTATATGAAGAATCAAATATATATGTTATCAAGTTTCTCTGAGGTTATACCTAGGAAGAATACTTCAGGTTTAAATTCTATCTGTATTCCTAATATTTGTCTTAACCAAATATAATTTTTTCCCCAGTATTTTTTTGCATAATCACACGTTCACATGTGGTAATAGGTAACACTTCCAACATTTATCTGACATATTATTAAACATTTTTGCAATTCTTTCTGGTCTCATATGCCATCTATCAAACATTTTATATAAATTTTCTTTGTATGATACAGATATTGTCATTCTAGAATTTATTTCCCATAACGTTTTCCATTTATCTAGCTCTATAGTATATCCAAAATTCCTTCCATGTTATCATTGTTTCTTACTTGTTCTTCCTCCATTTTTAAATTTATTAATTATACATTTTATATTACTTTCTCATCTGAAGTTAATAACAATTTATCAAACACTGTTTGTTCCTTATAAAACCCATATAGTTTAGTATCTTTGTCATACCTTGTTTTTAATTGTAAATATGCCGACCATGTAAGGTCCATAGCCTGATTTTCCATTTCTTGTCTTGATTTCAAGTTTCCTTTAGCATGTAGAGTATCTTTATATATCCAGATTTTCTCTAAGTTAACCAAATTTGGATGTATAAATGCTTCCATTGTTGAAAGTCAATGTGGAATTTTCAAATATATTTTTTGTTTTATTTTTTCCCATGTTAGTAATAATGCATTTCTTACATAGTGGTTTTGAAAGTATGTATATTATTTTCCCATACCATAAAAACGCATTCCACCCAAGTTGCAAATCATATCCTTCTAAATAGTCTCTTTTTTCTCAAAGTAATCCATTCTTTAACCCATGTTAACACTGAAGCTTGATAATATAACATCCAATCTAGTAAACCAAATTCTCCATTTTTTCTTGTTTCTTGCAACATCTTTAATTTTATTCTTGCTTTTTTACCTTGCCATATAAAAATTTAAAATTAATGAAATTAAATCTTAAAAATATCTAATTTGATAGGAATTGTTTAAAATAAGAGAAGTATTTTGGTAATATATTCAATTTTACTGTAGCAATTGTCCCCATCATTGACAATCTTAAATTTTTCCATTTTTCTAAATCTGATCTTCTCTGATTGAATAGTTTAATATAATTGTCCTCTTTTTAACGTTGAACATTACGTTACATAAATTCCTAGATATTTAACCTTTTTTACTGTTTGTAAATCCATTCTTTTTTTGTTTCTCTAAGGTTTTTTATTATCACTTTCATTTTCCCTCTATTTTCAATCCTGCTACCTCTCCATACTTTTCTATTTGGCTCAAAGAAAGAATGAAGGAGTAGGAACCAAAATTGTATTAGTTCTAGTAAAATTGTTTTCACTATAATATACTAGCTCTTGATACCTGTGCTACGCTACGGGTTTAGTATAGTTAGCTATGGTAATAAGGTATTTTAGATAGATGTTTGATTGATTTGTAATATCAAGTGGTAGAAACAGTTGCCTCATGTAATGTGTGAAGATACTGGAATTGTTGAAGCGAGATAATAGGTAATGGTTTGAATGTGTATGAATTTGAATATGATTAAGTTTGAATATAATAAAATATTTGAAATTACTTTGATGAGAGAGGTTTTCTGAGGAGAAGTGTGTGTTTGGGCCAAGGGATTTGAGAAGAGTTTGAAAATTTAGATTGAGTTGTGGGAAAAGTAGAAGCAGTGCAGTCTGTGTGAGAACTGTGTGGGTGTAGCTGCTATGGGTATTTCTTGCACATCTGATTTTCTTTCTTTCTTTCTTTCTCCCTCTTTTTTCACTCTCCCTTTTTTTCTTAAACAGACAGACAGAAAGAAACAGGACACACACACACACACACACAACATGAAAGAGAGGGGGGAGAGAGATAGATAGAAATACCGCTCTGGCTCCACTCTCTCCTCCTCACTTGCATGCCGGCTGGGCCAAGCTCTGGGTCCCACTGCTGCGCCGGTCGATCTGCGTGCCTCCAGGCGCCCCACAGGTTGATCTCCAGGCCTGTGGGCACCCCGCAGATCGATTTCTGGACACCTGCGGGGCTCCAGGAGGCTTCCAATCGGCCCGCAGGTACCCAGAGATCAATCCGCAGGGCTTCAAGAGGCCTGGAGATCGGCCCGCAGGCCTAATTAGAAGCCTCCCTGAGCCCCGTGGGTGCCCAGAAACAGGCCTACTGGAGCCCTACGGATCGATCTCCAGCGGCAGCATGGAGGCCAGCACAGACTGTAGGGAGAGTCGTGCCTCCCTCACCTACCCTGCTGCTCCTCTCCCTGCCATGACTCTCCTGTCCCTGCCATGATTCTCGCTGAAACCGCCCTTGCCTTTGAATTCTGGATGCCCCTTTCCACTGCCTCCTCCGATTGGCCCAGCACAGGTTGCTCCTCCCCTTTTCAATAAATGTTAAATAACTTCTTTAAAAATATAATTTTTTGAGACATTTTTGTTGTAGTTTGCTCGTAGATGGGAAGCAAAGGTATGTATGAATTTTCAGTAGTGTAGCTTTTGTGGTTTTTGAGATATAGCAATGAATCAGACATAAGTGAATGAGAAATGAATGATCAATGAATCGTTTTTGACAAATATTACTATAGATTTATCTCTTTAAAACAGGGAGTCGTACCTTCCAACTCAACAATTACAATTTCTCCAAAATCTTCTAAGGAAAAGAGATATCCTCCAACAATTTCTTCAAGAGATGTGCCTCCCTCTTACAAGTTGTCCTCAACTTATAGCCATCGACTTAGTAATTGTTCAAAGTTACAGCGGCATTAAAAAAAGGAACTTATCACCTTATGACTGTTGCAGCACTCCCCAAATTGAGCTGCAAATTTCCGATTCTAAGCGAGATGGTTGTGATGCAGGTTTTGCCCCATTTTACGGCCATTGTTAAGTGAAGCATTGCTGTTGTTGAGTTAGTAACACAGTTGTTAAGTGAATCTGGATTCCCCCTTGACTTTGCTTGTCAGAAGGTCATAAAAGGAGGGAGGTGTCACGTGAGCCTGGGACACTGCGACCGTCGTAAATATGAGTCTGAATTTTGAATCACATGACCACCATGGAGATGCCGCAACAGTTGTAAGTGTGAAAAACGGTCATGGGGTCACTTTTTTTTCAGGCCATTGTAACTTTGAACAATCACTAAATGAACTGTGGTAAGTCTAGGCCTACCTGTACTCTGTCAACATCGCTTAAGAATGTTCCTGTTGAATTTCAATGATGCCCCCAAAGAAAGGCAGTGCAATGGCCTTTAAACAGCCCATCGTAGGATCTCAATAGTTCTTCCATTCAGTAATAAAAGATCTGCCTTTTGTGCCAATTTAATTTAATTTCCTAGGATGCTGCTTAAAGGGAGCCTTGTGTCTGGCAGAACTCAAATCAGAAGATTGTCGGAAGAGAGGAAGTTGTAGCTTGTTAGAGCGATCTACAAAGTGGAGTAGAACTCAACCTGCGAAGTGCCTCAGAGCAGGAGAAGAAGCAACGGGTGGAGGATCATAAGGAGAGATCCAACCTAGGACTAAGGAGGAATTTCCTGACAATGAGGACAGAATACTGAATAAGAGAGTTGGAAGGGACCTTGGAGGTCTTCTAGTCCAACCCCCTGCTCAAGGAGGAGATCCTATACCGCTTCAGACAAAGAGTTCTCCAATCTCTTCTTAAGAAGTTCTACTGTTGGAGCATTCACAACGGGACGCGTCCTTGGAGGTCTTCTAGTCCAGTGGTCGCCAACCTATGGGTCAGGACCCACCAGTGGGCCACGAGAAAATTTTTGTGGCCCGCCTGAAAATCTGAAGATTATTTGAAATTATTTTGCATAGTTGTATGTGTGTGTGTGTGTGTATGTGTGTGTTTGTCTGCCTGTCTCTCTGCCTGTCTCTCATTCTGTGTGTGTGTGTGTGTTTGCCTGTCTGTCTCTCTGCCCCCCCCTCTCTCTCTCTCTGCCTGTCTCTCATTCTGTGTGTGTGTGTGTGTGTGTGTCTGTCTCTCTGTCTCTCTCTCTCAAGCAGGAACAAATATCACACTAAAATGTGTAATACTTAAAGAAGCTTCAATTATTTCGTAATAATTAAACTGTTACCAAATAGCATCTCCCACCGACTGGTCCCCTCCCACAGAGAGAGCCTCATCAGGGTGCCGTCAGCCAGACAATGCCGGCTGGCAGGGACAGAGCCTTCTCTGTGGCAGCCCCGACCTTGTGGAACGAACTCCCCCCGGAGATATGCACCATCTCTGATCTCCGGGTCTTTCGACGCGCCCTTAAGACCCATGTTTTTATCCAGGCCGGGCTGCCCTGATTTCCTATGTGTCCCCTCAGGGTGGGTGTTTTAAAAGTAATAGGGGTTTTATCAGAGCTTGGCATTTTTAATCTCAGCCTCTAATTTAATTGTTTTAATTAGTTTTTAATTATTTTTATATATTTATGTGTGTTTTTTAATGGCTGTACACCGCCCCGAATCCTTCGGGAGCAGGGCGGTATATAAATGTAATAAATAATAAATAATTTAAGAAATGAACTAACTTTCATTATTTTGCTGCCATTCAACAACCTTTAAATGTTTTGCTACGATTAAATAAGCATTTATGATTTTGCTATAATGAAAGAAGCTCTTTGAATTTTTGTTCTATTAAATAGGTGCCTTTTATGTTAATAAGATGGGCATTCTCTGATCATTCTCTTAACAAATGCATGTACCTTTAAAAAAAAAATCATATTAGTGGTCCGCGGGATTTAAAAGTGTGAATTTAGTGGTCCTTGGAAGTCCAAAAGATTGGCGACTGCTGTTCTAGACCAACCCACTTCTCAGGCAGGAGACCCAACGCCATTTCAGACAAGAAGCTGTCCTGAATTTCTTTAAAATCTCCAATGAGGAAGCGCCCAGCACTTCTGAAGGCAAGCCATCTTACTAGTTAATTGTTCTCACGTTCAGGAAGTGTCTCCTTAGTTCTCGCTTGCTTCTCTCCTTGATGAGTTTCTACCCGTTGCTTCTCTCTTTAGCAAGCTTCCATCCGTTGCTTCTTCTCCTGCCTTCAGGGGCTTTGGAGAATAGTTTGACCCCCCCGTCTTCTTCTTTGGAGCAGCCCCTCAAATATTGGAAGGCTGCCTGCTATCAAGTTCCCCGCTAGTCCTTCTTTTCATTAAACCAATTCCTGTAACCGTCCTTCCTCTCTTTTAGCCTTCAGCCGCCCTAATCATCTCGTCA
>JANHFO010418850.1:0-13335 GCA_032468095.1 Pareas carinatus
ATCTATCTATCTATCTATCTATCTATCTATCTATCTATCTATCTATCTATCTATCTATCTATCTATCTATCCTGTTTACCGAAAAATAAGCCCTAACCGTAAAATAAGCCCTAATCATGCGTCTTTTGGAGCAAAATTAATATAAGATCCGTTCTTATTTTCAGGGAAACACGATAGTAACACGGTTGTGAACTAAATCTTGCTTCCCCACTGATTTGGCTTCTCAGAAGGTCGCAAAAAGGGATCAAATGACCGCGAGACACGGCAATCGTCATAAGTATGAGTCGGTTGCCGAGTGTCTGAATTTTGATCACGTAACTGCAGACATGCTGCAGTGGTCATTAACTGTGAAAAACTGTCAGAAATCCCTTTTGTCAGTGCTGTTGTAACTTCAGACCATCACTAAACGAATGGTTGTAAGCCGAGGACTGCTGAATATACCTCGTGCGCATTTCACAGGTTAAAATCCACTTTTATCCTTAATTGATCGAAGGGTACCGGATTAAAAAAGTGGGCAGCCATGAAGAGCAAAGAAGTCTGGACTTTTGCAAAGGAAATCTGATTACAAGCAGTCCTCGATTTACAGCAGTTCATTTAGTGGCCATTCAATGCTACAATGGCACTGAAAATAAAATAAATAAATAAATAAGCCATTAATCACCGTTTTTAACAATCACTACCTTTGTAGTATCCTCAGAGTCATGTGATCAAAATTCAGAGGCTTGGCCACTGGTTCATACTTACGACCGTTGCAGCGTCTTGGACCTTCCGACAAGCAAAGAGTCAAGGGGGAAGCCAGATTTCACGCCACAGCCGGGTTTACGAATTGCATTGACTGCAGGGATTCACTTAAAACCCCTGGCACAAAAGGTCGTCAAACGGGGAGGGGAGGGGAATTCCCTTAAGAAATGTCTCACTTTGCCAATAGAAATATGGGGCTCCATGGCGGTTGTGAGTTGAGGACTTCCTGTACGTGAATGGGTTGACCTGGTGTTTCTCAACTTTGGCCATTTGAAGCCGTGTGGACTTCAACTCTCAGAATTCCCCAGCCAGCCACGATTAACCCACAGAGCAATAGATTGCAATCTTGATGGAGCCGATTTAACCGCGTCGTCCTCTAACCTACCACACTTCACTCACACACACACACACACACACACACACACACACGTGGGAGGCAATTACATCTTGACTTCTGCTCTGTTTTTGAAAGCCGCTAAGTATTTCCTTCCCGGCTCGGTCAAAATCCACTTGCCTTACTCACATTATCAGACAGAGCAACTTGGCTTCTAATTAAGTAGAGGGCACCACACAGATGTTAACTCCGAGCTGGTCTTTTAACCCCACAGGAACCAAATATGGGAAGTCCTCAACTTACGACCACAACTGAGCCCAAAATTTATGTTGCTAAGTGAGACATTTGTGGAGTTTTTGCCTCATTTTACGACTCTCTTTGCCACAGTTGTTAAGTGAATCACTGCAGTCACGGAGTTAAGTGAATCTGGCTTCTCGCTTGGACTTGGTTTGTCAGAAGGTCGCAAAAGGGGGACAGGGGCAACCGTCATAAGTACAAATCAGCTGCCAACCACCTGAATTGTGATTGTGTGACCACGGGGGTGCTACAACGGTCGTAAAGTGCAGGTAGTCCTCGAACCCAGAATTTATGTTGCCAACTGAGGAATTTGTTAAGTGGGTTTTGTCCCATTTTGCAACTTTTCTGGCCACAGTCGTTAAGTGAATCACTGCTGTTGAAAGGTTAGTAGCCCGGTTGTTAAGTGAATCTGGCTTCTCCGTTGACTCTGCTCATCAGAAGGTCGCCGAAGGGGATCGCGTGACCCTGGGACACGGCGACCGTCGTAAATATGAACCAAATGTCAGGTGTCTGAACGTAAATCACATGCCTAAATGGTCATAAGTGTGAAAAATGGTCATAAGTCCTTTTTTTTGGTGCCGTTGTAACTTCTCACGGTCACTAAGTGAACTGAGGTAAGTCAAGGACTACCTGTATGAAAAATGCTCATGAAGTCCCTTTTTTCAGTTCTGTTATAACTAAATGAACTGTTTTAAGTCAAGGACCAAATGTATCTGCTTTGTACAGGAGTTTTAGAAATGGAGTGAGATTTTTCACCTCGTGCTCACCGATTTGCAGATTTCCAACACAAGAGAACAGAACAGAATAGCAGATTTGGAAAGGGACCTTGGAGGTCTTCTAGTCCAACCCCTTGCTCGGGCAGGAAGCCCTATACCGTTTCAGACAAATGGCTGTTCAGTCTTTTCTTTAAAACCTCCAGTGATGGAGCGCCCACAACCTCTGGAGGCGAGTTGTTCCTCTGATTAATTGTTACTTAATTAATCATTAATTACTAATCTGTTTATGCCTCTGCACTTATCTGTTTCCACAAAGTCCACAACAAATCGTGTGACACTTTAAAAACCTTGAGTCATTTCGATGCAATCTTGTTCCGGCTTAAGGTAACCATTCCTTTCCAGACTTGGGTGTGGAAATGATGATTCTGTGATGGAACAAATACTTCTGCCGTCGGGTTGAAAAAAATATGTTTGTTTTGACTTGGAGTGCCTAAAGACTTATCTGTTCCAGGGCAGTAAACATAAATCTTGGACCTCGTAAAATATAGCTTGAGGAAAAGTGATTACAGGTAGCCGTCCACTTACAAGGGTTCATTTAGTGACGGTTCAAAGTTACAACAACACTGAAAAATGTGACTTAGGACCGTTTTTCACACTTAGGACCGTTACAACGTCCCCACAGTCACATGGTAAAAAATTTGCATGCTTCTCAACAGACTCATGTTTATGACAGATTTGTCCGTTACACTCTCTCCTCCAGATCCTTCAAAGCACTCCTCCGCTCCCCAAACTGACAGGAGCCGTGTAGTTGCTGGAGCTTTCAATCTTGACACGGGTGCCATTTTGGGATCCGGAGAGACCGCTTCCTGCCATTCTAGGTTGGCCGCCATTTTAGGGGTGACTCCCATTGCAAGCCGAGGACAGCCTGTACATCTAGTCCTCCACTTAAGACCGCAACTGTGCCCAAAATGTCTCTCGTCAAGCGAGACATTTGTGAAGTGAGTTTTTGCCCTGGCATATGACCTTTCTTGCTGCGATTGTTAAATG
The DNA here is from genome assembly GCA_032468095.1 of Pareas carinatus. NCBI lineage: Eukaryota > Metazoa > Chordata > Lepidosauria > Squamata > Pareidae > Pareas > Pareas carinatus. Next base: position 3,136 of record JANHFO010418850.1, read on the forward strand.
AATCCCTGCAGTTGTTAAATTAGTCACACCGTTGTTAAGCGACCCTGGGTTTTCCATGGACTTTGCTTGTCAGAAGGTCGCAAAAGGGGATCATGTGACCCTGGGACACAGCGACTGTCGTAAATGTGAACCAGTTGTCAAGCATTGGAATTTTGATCACGTGACCCTGGGGATACCGCAATGGTCATAAGTATGGAAAACTGTTGTCAGATGCTTTTTTCAGGGCCGAACAGTCACAAAACAAACTGTTGTAAGTCGAGGACTAGCGGTAACTTCCTGTAGAGAGGAAATGGGTGCCATTTTGGGAGCTGCAAAGGTCGCCTCGTGCCATCCAGGGCCAGGCACCATCTTAGGAAGGGCTCCAACGGCAAGGCAGGGACACCGTGTCTGTGGCTAAGTTCCTAAATGAGCTTCTTTCTCGCCCCAGTGCCTGAGGGAATCCCATCCTCCGGGGTAGGTAGTCCTCGACATACGACCACAAGCGAACCCCAAAATGTCTGTTGCTAAGGAAGACAGTGGTTAAGCATCGTTTGCTCCATTTTACAACTTTTCTTCTCACGGCTGTTAAGTGAATCACTGCAGGTGTTAAAGTTAGTAACACGACTGTTAAGTGAAGTCGGTTTCCGTCATTGACCTGGGAGTTGTGAGACGTTTGTTAAGTTGGTCATACCCCATTTTATGACTTTTTGGTGCCATGATCGCTAAGTGAGTCATTGCAGTTGGTAACCCAGTTGTTAAGGGAATCTGGCTTCCCCCTGGACTTTGCTTTTCAGAAAGTCGCAAAAGGGGATCGCATGATGCTGCAAATCGTCATAAATACGAGTCAGTTGCCGAGTATCTAAATTTTGATGATGGGACCTTAGGGACGTTGCCACGATCATAGGTGTGCAAATTGGTCAGAATCAGAATCAGAATTCATTTTACCAAGTCTGTCAGGAAGCACAAGGAATTTGTCTCCGGTGTCCATGCTCTACACCTACATACATACAATAAACAAACTGTGATTACAAGCATAAGATACATTCATCATCATAAAGTACGTTCATCTTGTCAGGTACATATAAACTGCAGTAGACAATTTTTCAGTGCCGTTGTAACTTCAAGCGGTTATTAAGCGAACTGTTGCAACCTGAAGGCAACCTCTATTTGTGGGAAGTAAATTTGATTTCAAACTTTGCTTAGCTTCTGCTTCAGTTTCAGTTTTCACTTTCAGAATAGAGCTGGAAGGGACCCTGGAGGTCTTCTAGACCAGCCAAAGATGACAGTTCCTTATAAGCAGCAAGACATTTCACAAGCTAACAAAGAAAGGGAGGGAGCCTCAGAAGGCCATTTCTAGCTCATTAGCTTTCATCAGCCAGGCAGACCTTTGATGGGATTCAAACCCAGGCCTGCTAAAGCCACTAGTCTGGGGCTGAAAGGCAAAAATGGAGCAGTTTGCTTCTTTCTGTACTCAGAAAACAAAAACATTTTTTAAAAAGCCGGATAATAGTTCCTATTATCTTTCTTCCTGCCTCAGAATGGCAGAGAATACACCATCCCTGAAAAGTTGCTCACTCAGTTTTTTTATTTTGCCTTTCAGAAAATCAGCTGGGGAGAATCAAAATCAGCTGTGGAGAACAAGGGGTAAGAGAAGGGAAACTGACAGGAACCAAGTCTGTAGTTGCTTGAACCTGGCCTGAGGCCTTAAAAAAAAGTGAAGCCTCACAGAGCCATGGAATCCACCCAAGTCCCTGGAGTGTGATTTCCCAACAATCACCTCCTCAGAATGTTTACACTGGAGTATGAAATTGACTTGGATAGAAAGTGAAAGGATTAAAATTGGGGGATTTTCCAACTTAGAAACTTTCAGATGGGGGGGGACTTTCGACTCCCAGAAGTCCTCAGCCAGTGTGCAATTCTGTTCATTCCTCTGATTGAGAAACCCGGCTTGCTGATTACGAGTTTTCTGCTTGTAAAAAGGAGTAACAGAATAACAGATCTGGAAGGGAACCTTGGAGGTCTTCTAGTCCAACCCCCTGCTCAAGCAGGAGATCCTTTCCCATTCCAGATGAGTGGCTGGCCAATCTCTTCTTAAAAACCTGCAGTGTTGGGAGTATATTCACAATGTCTGGAGGCAAGCTGTCGCACTGATTAATTGTTCTAACTCTCAGGAAGTTTCTCCATAATTCCAAGTTGCTTCTCACCTTGGTGAGTTTCCATCCGTTGCTTCTCGTTCTGCCTTCTGGGGCTTTGGAGAAAAGGTGGACACCCCCTCTTCTCTCTGGAGCAGCCCCTCAAATATTGGAAGGCTACTATCCTGTCCCCCCCCCCAGTCCTTCTTTTCATTAAACTAGACCTAACCCAATTCCTCCAACCGTTCTTCCTATGTTTTATCCTCCAGTCCTCTAATCATCTTGGTTGCTCTTCTCTGCCCTCTCTCTAAAATCTCAACATCTTCTTTAGATCGGGGCGACCAAAACCGGATGCGATATCCCAAGCCTGGCCTCACCAAAGGCTTTACAAAGCAGTATCAACCCTTCACTTCACTGCGTCTTCTGCAACGAACCGAAGACATCGACATCAAGCGTGATTGTACAATTGATCCCTCTACAAATACCTTGAAAATACGGCAATGACAGATCGTCCTCGACTTACGATCACAATTGGGGCCCAGACTTCTGTTGCTAAGCGAGATGGTGGTTAAGTGAGCTTTGCCCCATTTTACAACCTTTCTGGCCTCAGCTGTTAAGTGAATCGTTGCAGTTGGTAAGTTAGTTAAGGAAATCGGGCTCCCCTCCCCCCCGACTTCGCTTGTCCAAAAGTCGCAAAAGGGGCTCACATGATGACAGGACACTGCAGCCATCATAAGTACATGCTAGTTGCCCGGCATCTCAGTTTTGATCATGGGGATGCTGCAACGGTCGTAAGTGTGAAAAACGGTTTTACTGTTGTAGATCGAGGACTGCCTGTATTCGAAGTCAACGTGGAATGCCAAGAAATTTTCAGATTACCCTTATCTGATTCTTAAGGTTAGTTCACTGAATAGAATGGGGGAATGCAGGAAGACTTAATATATCTTCTTTGTTGCAAAGCATTTGATAAGAGGACCATGTGGCCGGGTGCTGAGCAAGCTAAGTGGCATGACAATTACCGTATTACATCATTTATAAGATGTAAGTTTTTTCATATTTTTGGTGTCTTCGTATTCATGGTGCATCTTATATTCGATGGCGTCTTACCAGGGTAAAGGTTTTATTTATTTATTTATTTATTTTACTTCTAACTTAGAAAATAAAGGTGCGTCTTATCATCGGGGGCGTCTTATAATCGATGTAATACGATAATTGAATTCATCTTGGAGTGATCCTTTCTGGTTCTTCCCCAAAGATGTCAAAGGACCTTGGCACTCAGTTGGCTCCTGAATCGTTAATTACTCTGGGATGTATTTATTAGTATATAGAAATTAAAAAGTAGAGGAAATGTGTTCGTAGTTGTAGGTGACACGATATTGAATGGGACAGCTAAGACAGATAATCCTCGACTTACAACAGTTTAGCTCGTGCCTGTTTGAAGTTACGATGGCACAGGGGAGGGATAAGGGACTGACGATCGTTTTTCATCCTAACGACCATTTTCGCTTCTCCTTTGGTCACGTGATTTAAATTCAGACACTTGATTGCCGACTCATATTTATGACCGCCTCAGTGTCCCGGGGTCACGTGATCCCCTTTTGCGACCTTCTGACAAGCAAAGTCGACGGGGAAACCCGATTCACTTCGCAACCAGGTTATTAAATTAACAACGGCAATGATTCACTTAGCAACCACGGCAAGAAAAGTCGTAAAACGCGGCATAACTGACTTAACAAATGTCTGGCTTAGCAACATAGGTTTTGGGCTCAATTGTCTCCGTGAGTGCAAGAGTCCCTGTATTTGTGTATTTTATTTCTGTAGCCAAAGTGAAGAACTTGGCATCCATAATCTCTTCTCAAGTTCATTCGGTTAATTCTACCCCGTTTCTCTAGCTGATCAAACTACGGGCAAACCTTGTTTTATTGCACTTTGCTTTATTGTGCATCGCAGATATTGTGAGGTGGATGTTGTTGTTGTTGTTGTTTGCAAGAATCCTCCACCAACGAAAAAAGATTATGACTTGCCAAAGGCTCAGATAATGATTAGCATTTTTAGCAATAATGTATTTTTTAATTAAAGTATATACGGGGGAATATTTTTTGAGAACTCACGCTAACTGCATACTTAGTAGATGACAATAGAGTGTAAACATAACTTTGATACGCTCTGGGAAATAATAAAAAAAAACGCTCGTGACTCGTTTTGTTGCGATATTCATTTTTACAGATAGTCCTTGACTTAAGACAATTGAAGCCAAACCGTCTGTGGTTAAGCGAGACATTTGTTCAGTGAGTTTTGCCCCACTTTATGACCTTTCTTGCCACAGTCGTTAAGTGAAGCGAACCTGGCTTCCTCGTGGGGACTTTGCTTGTCGGATGGTCGCTAAAGGAAATCACATGACCCCGGGATGCTGCGACAGTCATAAATAGGAGTCAGTTGTCAAGCATCCGAATTTAAATCACGTGACCATGAGGGAGGCTGCGACAGCCGTAGTTGTGAAAAAAATGGTTGTAAATCCCTTTTTTCAGTACCGTCGTAACTTTGAACGGTCCCTAAATGAAGTGTTGTAAGTCAAGGACCACTGGTACTGTGGGGGTCTGGAACTGAAACTCCAATATCTCTGAGGTACGCCTGTAACTGTTAATTTTATTTTTGGTCTTTTTAGAGCTGGCTGAGGAATTCTGGGAGTTGAAGTCCACAAGCCTTAAAGGGACCAAGGTTGGAGACCTCTGTTTTAGAATACAGGTAGTCCTTGACTTAAGACCTCAACGGAGCCCGGAATTTCTGTTGCTAAGCGAGACTTCGTTAAGTGAATTTTGCCTCACTGTGTGACTTTTCTTACCACAGATTTTAAGGTAATCTCGCAGTTGTTAACCTAGTAACAAGGAATGTTTTGAGTCAAATACAGACAGTCCTCGACTTACAACCGTTAATTTAGTGACCAAAGTTACAACAGCACTGAAAAAAGTGACGTGTGACCATTTTTCACACTTACTACTGGTTCATTTTTATGATGGTTGTTGTGTCCCAGGGTCAAATGATCCCTTTTTGTGATCTCCGGACAAGCCATGTCCATGGGGGAAGCCAGATTCACTTAACAACCAGGTTGCTCCCTTAACAACAGCAATGATTCACTTAACAACGGTGGCAAGAAAGTGGGATAAAACTCAGTTAAGAACTATCTCACTTAGCAACAGAAACGTTGCGCTCAATTGTAGTCGTAAGTCGAGGTCTACCTGTATATTCTAGTGAAATATTAGAAAGGTATTTTCTCACGGGAACCAAAAAAACCCGGGGGAACAGAGGCTCCCTTCCCTAAAATTATCCAAGTGGAACCTAAACAGCCATCTGCTGGAGTGCTCGAATTTGAACTCCTGCACCAAAGACAGGGTCAGACTGGATGACCTCATGGGACAACTCGGTGATTTGAGGATTTCTTTTCCAAAGAGGATCGTAGTCTCCACCATCCTGAATTCCGTTCCTTGAAAAGAAAATAAAGCAAGCCAGTTCTTACTTCCATCTATGCATCTGCTCATCCTGCAGCTTTTTACAGATCGACGCCTGTTATTATCTCTGGTGAAAACGAGCTTTGCAAAATGTCATGCCTGACTCGGGATGCCTGGCTTAAACAATCAGCTGGCTTTATCCCCCCCCTTTTTTTTCTTTAGGCAAGTAAGCAGTCAAAGCAAAACATCTTGTCAGGCGGGTTTTTGTAACACCCCGGCTAGTTGGCAGAGTCCTGATTTGACACTTGGCCTAGCCCCATTAACCGATTCATGAGCGATTACCGTAAATGCAGAATTGGATGCAAATAAACCAAGAGAAGATCCATCAGACAAGGGGCATCTATGTTTCTCCTCCTTCTCCTTCTTATTCTCCCTCTTCCTCTCCTCTTCCTCCTTCTCCCCTCCTTGTTCTCTTCTTTTCCTCTTCCACTTCTCTTCCCCCCTTCCCTTTTTCTTCTCCTCCTCCTCCGCTCTTTGTCCTCCTCCTCCTCTTCTCCTCCTCTTCCCCTTCTCTTCCTCCTCTTTCCCCCTCTTCTTTTCTCCTCCTTCTCCCTCTTCCTCCTCTTCCCCTTCTCCATCTCCTTTTCTGCTCCTCCCCCTCCCCTTCCCCTGCCTCCTCCTCCCCCTCTTCCTCCTCCTCTGCTTTTCAGGATAGGTAGGAGCCACTAAGTCACATATTATTCCCTTCCCCCGGTGCAACTCTAGAATGGAAAAATAGAGTCCATGTACAGATGGGACTAGAGCTCACCGTCTTCCGGTGATTGGCCCAAAGTCACCCAGCCGGCTTGCATGCCTAAGCCGGGGCTAGAACTCACTGTCTCTTCCGTTCCTAAGCCACCACTTTAACCATTGGACCAAACTGTTCAACAGAATAGCGAATCACTGTTAAATGTGTTCAGGTTTTTAGGTCCATTCCGGCTTAGTATATTTTATGAGCCTTCAGGGCCTGTGATGTGACTCCAGAGCAGTGTTTCTCGGCCTGGGACGCCGACTGGGAAATGCTGGGAATTGAAGTCCAGGTTGAGAAACCCCGACCCAGCGGAGGGAGGGACGAATTCAGCCATGCAGGTGAACCGTGCGGTGTGAAAGCAGCCCTTGCCAGGGTCCCCGTGAAGGCGAAGTCCATGCTTAGAGAAGCCCCAGGGTTGCTTTCTGCGGGGGAGGGGGGGCTGGGCCCTTCCGGCTCTGCCCTTCTGCTACGTTCCGCTAAAGCCGAAGATGAACGCGGGGGTGGAGGGACTTGAGCCCCTCTGCTTCCATGCCCGCCATCCGAAAGAGGCTGCTTCCATTCACCGCAATTAGGCTGTAACAGAAAATAATCATAATGAATTAGAGCCCTTATTCACTTCGGAATGCAAAAAAAAAAATCCCCCATCACTGGAGTGGTTGCTGGTAAGTTTAAAGGAAAAGAGATAGAATTCGACTTGGAGGCAATAGGCAACGAAAAACCTGTGTGTGCGTGCACGCACGCTTGTGTGTTTTGTGTGGCGTGTGTGTGTGTGTGCGTGTGTGTGTGTGTCAGGCTCCAGTCCAATTACTTAGCTCTGTACTGCCATAATATACCCTGCAAACTGAAGCCGGTGACTTTGATTAATTGCCCTGCGACTTGAGCTGTCATACCTGGCCTGTCCAAATTTGTATGACCGCTGGCTGAGCATTCCATCAAAGGCTTTGGCTCTTAGCAACCGCGCAGCTTTTCTCCCTGGCGACATGTGGCCAATTCGGTCCTTATCGGCGCTGTAGCCGAGTCCGTCCGGATTGTGGCTGCTCACCTTCTCTTCTCTTCCTTCCAATTTCCCCAGCCTTACGGAGTTCTCCAAAGACCTGAGTCTCCCCAGAGAGTGCTTGTATGAGGAGAGTGACAAGAGCAGGGTTGGAAGGGACCTCGGAGGTCTTCTAGTCCAACCCCCTGCTCAGGCAGGAAACCCTGCACTATTTCAGTCGTCCAGTCTCTTCTTGGAAGCCTCCAGTGTTAGACCATCCGCAATTTCTGGAGGGAAGTTTTTCTATTGATTAATTGTCCTCACTGTCAGGATATTCCCCTTTAGTTCTGAGTGGCTTCTCTCCTTGGTGAGTTTCCATCCCTTGCTTCTTGTCCTGCCTTCAGGGGCTTTGAGGAATATAGCTTGAGCCCCCCCCTTCTTCTTTGGGGCAGCCTCTCAAATACTGCTATCATGTCCCCCCTAGTCCTTTCCCTTAAACTAGACACCCCCAATTCCTGAAACCGTCCTTTCTATGTTTTACCCTCCAGTCCCCCAATCATCTCTGTTGCTCTTGTCTGCACTTTTTCTGAAGTCTCAAATGCCGACCTAAACTGGATGCCGTATTCCAAGTGTGGCCTTACCGAGGCCTTATAAAGGAGTATCGACCCTTCCTGCGATCTTGATTCTTTCCCTCTGTTAATGCAGCCTCGGATTCCGTTGGTTTTTTTGGCCGCTGCCGCACACGGCCGGCTCCTGTTTAAGGGACTGTCCACTAGGACTCCCAAGATCCCACTCACAGTTACTGCTATTGAGCCAGATACCACCCATTTAGGCATCGAGTGCCCGGGCGAGTCACAGCTAATGAGTCGCGGTTTCTGGTGTCATCGCCTGGCACCGCTACTCTCTTTCTGAGCATGCGGATGGCCCTGTGACATCATTGCCCGGCGCTGCTACTCTCTCGCTGAGCTTGCTCTGCCCTGGGGCGATGCTGGGGCAACTTGGCTTGTGTGCCCACAGAGAGGACTCTGCCTGCCCACTGTGGCACCCGTGCCGTGGGTTCGCCATCCCTGACCTACACCATACCTGTGCATTTGGTTTTTCTTGCCCAAATGTGGAACCTTCCTTTTCTCAGCTGAGGAACCTGGGGAAGCAGACAGGGTTCTCACAGCTCTCGGTTCAGCCGCTTCTGTGTTCTTTGTGTGTCCCTTCCGGCTGGTTGTGCGGAAGACCCATGCTTGAGACTGGGTGGTGGTTAATTCCTCTTTGAGGGATAGGGCCTAGTTGTGGTCATAAATTATGCTTCTTTTATGCATCTTCAGCCATCAAAGACACATAGTCCTTGACTTACAGCAGTTCATTTAGTGACCGTTTGAAGTCACAAAAGCACTGAAAAAAGTGATTTATGGCCCGGGCTTTTTTTGTCCAAAAAAAGGTGCCGGAACTCACATCTTCTTAATCTTTTATTTAAAAAAATTACACATTCAGTTCTTAACATAAATGTGATGTATTGAAGGTCAAAAAAAGGTGCCGGAGCCGTGTTGCGTTGCGTTCTGTGACCAAAAAAACCTCACACCGCCTATGGCTGTTTTTCACACAGCATCCTGGCGGTCATGTGATCAAAATTGAGACACTCGGGATATGACTTGTGTTTATGACGGTCACGCGATCCCCTTTTGCGACCTGCTGACAAGCAAAGTCGATGGGGAAGCCAAGATTCACTTAGCAGCTTCGTGTCCAACTTAACAACGGCAGTGATTCACTTAACAACCGTGGCAAGAAAGGTCGTTAAATGGGTGAAATCCATTGAGCAACTGTTTAACTTTGCAATGGAAATTTTGGGCTCGCTTGTGTCTGTAAGTCGAGGACTTCCTGTGGCATCTTCAGGGAAGGGCAGTCTACAGCTAGTCCTCCGCCTACAACCACGACGGACCCCCAAATTTCTGTTGCTAAGCAAGATATTAGCTAAGTGAGTTTTACTCTCTTTTGGGTCACGGTTATTAAGCGAATCACTGCAGTTGATAAGCGAGTCACCCGGTTGTTAAGTGAATCCGGTTTCCTCATTGACTTTACTGGTCAGATGGTCGAGTGCAAAGGGCTACAGGGCCCGGCAAGGGTTAACTCCCCCCCCCTTCAACCCCTCCTGCCGCAATGACATCACTCCTGCCATCTATAGCCGGCTGGACCTCTTTAATGTGCTGCTTTTAATAAAAAGGCCGGATGCCAAAGGATCATGCGCTCGATAGATCAAGACGGGGAGAGAAATTTTATAAAGCATGTCGAACGGCATTACCGGGAGTTTACCAAAAGAGAGAATTGTTCTGCCAGCCCCCCCCACCTCCCCAGGGAAAAAGAGAGAGAGCATTGGTTGCTTTCAAACAATACGGAGAATTATGTCGGCGAAACTGACCTGCTGTGTGGGGCCCCCGATGCTAAGCTCGGTCAGGAGAGACCTCGGTTCATTCTTTCTCTTGTTATTATTCCCCCGAGGTTATTGCTCGATTGGTGGAGCGTTCGGTCCTTGGGAAAAACTCAGAAAATGGCTTTATTTGGGAACCAGGTTGAGTGGGTTGTGCGAAGGCATTCTTTGGGAAGTGTGAATTTGTGAAGCAGGTGTTTTCTTGGTCTTGGTAGAAATCTGATGGCAAAAAAAGGACCTAGGGCCCATTTGAGTGTGGCCTTTGAACTTTTATTTTTTCTTTCTTTCATTCTTTTTCTTTCTTTCTTTCATTCTTTTTCTTTCTTTCTTTCTTTCTCCTTTTCTTTCCTTCTTTCTCTTTCTTTCTCTTTCCTTCCTTCCTCCACTCTCCTTCTTTCTTTCTTTCTTTCTTTCTTTCTTTCTTTCTTTCTTTCTTTCTTTCTTTCTTTCTTTCTTTCTTTCTT
>JANHFO010418985.1:0-13321 GCA_032468095.1 Pareas carinatus
GCTTGTGTAAGCTGTGGACGAGGTAGGGGGGATGTGTGGGGGGGTTCACAGATTGTCATCGGGTGGGGTGGGTCTGTTGCCATGTTGGCACTTTGCAATAAATAAGTGGCTTTTGGGTTGCAGTTTGGGCATTTGCTCTCTAAAAGGTTTGCCATCTCTGTGATATGGCATCAAATGCATGTAACAGACCCGGTCATAACTGTTTGTTAAAGCAAAGAATTGGCATCTCAAAGGTGCTTTTTCAAAAGACAACTGGTTTTTTTCCCCTTGAAGACAACATTTTGCTTCTCATCCAAGAAGCTTCATCGGTTCTGTCAGAAAAGATGGAAGGATTAGTTATGACAGGAAGAGGGTGATTGGAAGGATCATCTGGTTATTAGTACTCTTTCATCTGTGACCTCAGGATCGCCCATATCAGAGTGCAAATGAACTGCTGGGAATAAGTGGTGTCTTATTCCTCCCCATTTGTTGAGAGAAGGCTGCTCAATATTAGCCTAAATGAAATCTTTGACCCCTCTTTCAAATCAGTGGTCCTCTCTGTCCAGAATGTGGAGTTTGCTGTCTTCAAAAGAGTGACCTTTGTCTTTCAAATGCAGATGGACTGCTGAATCTTGCCCTGATGGATTGGCAAAGGATTGGCAGTATTAATATATTAGCTGCACCCATTTTCTGTCATTATCACCACAAAATTGGGTCATGATGAAGGATAAGGAAACTCCAGTGAGAGATACTTTACCTCATTGAAAATATCTTGATGGACTTCTAAGGAAATTGGTTGAATTGTCACCTTCCACCTCTATTGTATTTCTTTATGAACATACATTCTAAGGATTTTTCCTCAAACCTTTTTTTCCCCTGCTGCACAGATTCTATACAGGAAATACATAAAGCCCCATCACCTGTAATCCATCACAAGACATTTTCTGTGGAGGTAAATGCTCTATTTTTCTTCACAGCCTCTAATGAGCAGCTGCGTTTTCCTTTTGCGCCTTCAAGTCATCCACACAATGGAAATTCAATGCAACCCAATCCCAGTCTGCTTGTCTATGACATCAGAACAAATACGCCAGCTCAGTTTAGTAGTTTCTCTTGATAGATTCTTTATTTCACCCTCAATGGAAACTCAATAATCCTTGCTACCACTGGCTCCCTCTTCATGTCCAATAGATCCAGAAAGGAAAAGGACAAGCATGTTATACTCTTTCTAAAACACCTAAGCAGTAGATAACCTAACAGTCAGTTTTATATTTGTTGGTAATTACATTATTTGACATGGTTCTACCCCAATTCGCCACCGCTAGCTGGCTGCAGCCACCAGGGGGTCATCATCTCGACATGGGGACATCTTGCTGCATAGTTTTTGGCCGCTGGTCATCTCAGTACCAGAAAGGATAGTGGCAGAGGGCGGGGAGCAGGCAGTGGCTTCCTGCTTCCCAAATACCCCCTCTTTCCTTAATGGCTGCAGTAAGGAAGGTTGTAAAATTAGGCAAAATTCACTTAGTAACTGTCTTGCTCAGCAACAGAAAAATTGGGTTCCATTGTGGCTGTAACTCAGAATCTATATTACTTTTGGTTTCTTCTCATGAAGAATACATACATTTCAAAAATATGAGTCTGGTAGACATCTGATAGTCAAGATTCCACGACTGATCTACATAGGAATGTAATAAATAAAATAAACAACTGCACTGATTCACTTAACAACTGTGGCAAGAAAGGTCGTAAAATTGGACAAAATTCACTTAGCAACTGTCTTGCTTTGTAGCATAAATGTGGACCTTAGTTGTGGTCATAGGTGAAAGACTAGCTGTAACCTTGCAATCATTGTTTGCTAGTAATCCAAAAAAGTTAGCATTTTCTTTCAAGGGTAGACCAACCACCAAATGCTTGGCATGAACCATCTTGAAATCTACATTGCTTTATTTTAAACAAGATTATCAGATATCTTCAAGGTGGTCCATCCAAACAAAATTGCAGAAGTAATAATATCTAGTTAGATTACAGTCCTGATATAAATAGCATGTATGATCATATAAACATTCATAGTAGGGTTTCTTAAAAAATGTATTTTATATTGATCATATTGATTGCCGGATCCAATCTGAGTCAGTCACCAGGACAAGAGGTATAGTCTTCCTAGCTTTCTGAGTCATGCCGGAGAGCATCATCAGGAAACTTCTCTCTAGCAGAGTGTGTGCTTTGGGTGATTGTGTGTATGTTATTTATATGGTGCCTGGTTGTGTGTGGCTTTTAGTTGTTGATGGCTGGTTATTAAGTCATTGACTGTTGTTTCCTTATATTGTCAAGTCTCTTTCTCCTAAGTATTTAGTAAGCTGTTGATAAATCAACACTCCTGTAGATTGAAGAGGGTCTCATTTCTCAGATTTCAGTCACTTCCCTGGCTGTTTTTGTACTTGCTCATCCAACAATCTCAGTAGGTGTAAAATTGAATGTATGTCCTTCTCTGTTGTCTTTATTCATGATTATATCGAGGATGCCCATATTTTTTCTATCAATGTATTCACTGTTGCCTTTTGAAGAAATTCTGGTAGCTTATGCTTGATTATTACTATTTGTTAAATTTTTATGCCACCCACTTCCCTTACAAATTGACTCTTGATTATATTATTGTTGTCCCCCCCCCCAAAAATAAGACATTTTAGAGCAAATTCATTTGTTTAAAAAAAATCAGAAAATGCTGTGTACACAGGCAAGCACACATACACACATACATCTCAACCATACTGCTTGCAATATTGATTGAGAAAGGAATGCCCAGAGTCAGTGTTAAGAAATGGAGAAGTAAATTAGGAAATAAATCAGCAAAAGGTTCAGGTTTTTTTTTTAAAAAAACAGACCTATTTTTCTGTCTCTCTCTCTGTGTCTTTTTTCCTTTGAAGATATGAATCACATAAAGAATAGCAGTTCATCAGAAAAAAATCTGCTCAGCGTGACTTTTGCTAATGCTATTGACCATACGGAGGGTGGCCAGCCAACCAAAGAAACATATGTCGTTTCGCATGACTATTAAAGACAAATTCTTAGAAAACCACATTTTGTCAAAGTCAAAATGTTCGGTTCAGCCTCCTTCACTAAAAGACTAAATCTATGTCAAACTGCACCTGCACAACTGCACAACGGCATTGTTTTATAGCAGTTCTGCAGTTGACATTAGATGTCAAGTAGAAGACACCAACTTTTCCATTAGATGATGATGATGATGATGATGATGATGATGATGATGATGATGATGATGATGATGATGATGATGATGATGATGATGACACAAATAAAATCCAAATTGCATTGTAACAAGATAAAGCTCAGATTGGCATTTTATATTGGAACTTTCAAAACATCAGAAAGTTATCCCTCTAATCTTTCCATCAGCTTGGATTCATACTCAGCTCCACAGACAATTTGGGATCTATTACATGACTATTCCATTCAAACCTCTTGAAGAAACTAGTCGAAGAAAAGTATACAACGAGTCCCTATTTTTTTCTTCCAAGAATGGTATTTTCTGTTTCCTAAAAATCAGGGGAAATATCAAGGGCACAGTGATTTTGATGACAACATGCCGTCAGAGGGGTGAAATAATTGTTTTTGGAAATTTCTCAGATGTTTTTCCCCCCAAGTAAAAAACTCAGAATTCTCCAGGGAATCTCACTTTATATAGGAATAAGTGAGGACACGGATATAAGAATTCTTCCTTTGAAATGGGATCTTCTCTATTGATAATTTTTGTTCTTCATTTGCAATTTTATTATCATTTTGCCTCAGCAACTTCCTGATTGAATAATTTTTCATTTCATGTCTGATAGGTTTGTTTTCATTTCATTCTGTATGCAAATCATTTTAGCCCCCAACCTTAATGTGTTTTGCAATCTAACCTCAGCTCTCCACCAAGAGATGAATGGCACCATCAAACCAGCATGAAACATAGGAATCTCTAAATATAGAAGGTGGTCTGTCCTGCGCCATTTCGAACCTAGTAAAATGTTGAAGATTATCAACCTAGCTTCTTTTCCAGTAACATTGCACTGCAAATCAGGGCATAGAAAATCTTCACCAGACCAATTCTCGAATACAGCTCATCTGCCTGGAATCCACATTGTATAGTGAACATAAATACAATTGAATGAGTTCAAAGGTATTTTATGAGAAGAGTACTCCATTCCTAAACCCACAATAGAATACCTTATGCCACCAGGCTTAAAATTCTGGACCTAGATAACTTGGAGCTATGCCACCTATGGTCTGACCTAAGCTTAGTACACAAAATTGTCTGTTACAATGTTCTACCTGTCGATGACTGCTTCAGTTTCAACCACAATAATACCATGTAGGCAAACAACAGATACAAACTCAAAGTGAACCCCTTCAAACTCAATTATATGCCTGGAACTCACTACCTGATGCTGTTGTTACATCCTCAAACCCCCCAAAACATTAACCTTAGACTGTTTACCTACATATAGTATGTTTTTACTTATATTTATTTTTCTCATACATGCCTGAAAAAATAAAATAAAATAAAATAAAATAAAATAAAATAAAATAAAATAAAATAAAATAAAATAAAATAAAATAAAATAATAGATCCTGGTTTATTGATTCTTCATTAGAGCTCTCAGGCAATGTTGACTTCTACATAGAAATGTCAGTGCTGGAATGGTTCCCAGGGAGGTCACACCGAGTTCAGCAAACTTCTCCTCAGGTCTTGCCTCTTGGCTCAGCCATCTTCCAGGTAACAATATGGTTGCCACCACTTTCAGTCACATGGGCAGCCTCATTTGCTAAGCATTTCTAAAACATGGATACATTCTTATCTGGTTCATCATCCCAGCCCCCAAATCCCAACTATGACAAATTCCTACTTAAAGGGACCGGTTCCACTATTAATCTAAATAGTAAAAGGAGGAATTTGACATTTATAATCCATTTGCAGGTGTGGTCGGGCATGACCAGCAGAATCAGCTTGGTTCGAAGAATATCTGGATGGTGGTATCAATCCTTGGAGATTCAAGGTGTTGAAGTATGAAATGCAGAGCCATATTAACCGCATCATCTGCTGATCTATTTGCTTGGTAGGCAAAGTGCAAGAGGTCTAGAAGTGGATCTGTGATGGTTTTCAGGTAGTTCACCACTAACTTCAAAAGTTTACATAACTACAGATGTCAGAGCAACTGGTTTGTAGTCATTCAGGTCGTTGATGGTGAATTTCTTTGACATAGGGATGATAGTAGATAGTTTGAAGCAAGAAAGAACATAGCACATCTCTAGTGATTTATTAAAGGTGTGAGTGAAGATTGGGGCCAGTTGGTCAGCACAAGCTTTCAGGCATGTAGAAGTTACTTTGTCCGAGCCTGGTGCCTTTCCTGGTTTTTGTCTGTGAAATAGTTCTCGCACAGCCTTTTCTGTGATCACCAGAGGAGCGTCACTCCACAGGATGGGCTAATTTGTTGAAAGTTTGGCTGTTTGGGGTGTTTCTATATTGGAGGTGTATGGTGATAGTTGACTTTTCTTTTCTTTCAAATCTGCAGTAAAACATATTCATGCCATCTGCCAGTTGTCGATTCCCTTCAGCATGTGATGGAGGTTTGCTGTGTTGCAGCTAATACAAAAGATGAAAAATCTCGTGATGAATAAAATGGTTTTCAGTTTATAAATAATGTTTCCAAGTTCACATCATATGATTTCTTTAGTATATTTATATCTTTACATCATTTGTTGTTAATATACAAGGCAAGACCCCCTCCCTTCTTTTTACCGGATGATTCTTTATATATATATATAAAGAATACTATATTATTATAGTATTTTGTTAAGTTTTCTTATATACAACATACAAAAATGGATAAGAGAAAAAGGAAAAATTCAAACAATGACATCATTCTGTTTCAATAAAATAAAATAAAATAACATTTTCAAATTCCAGACAATTGTTCTAAATTAAATCCCTCTAGTATTTCCTTTCCTCTTCTGAACTCTCTTCTTGTTATTGTTTTTCTTCTTCTTTTCCTTCATTCTTCTTTTCCATGTCTTTAGTTCCATCCAGTCTCTTTTTCAGCTCACAAACAAAGTGATTCTCTTACAAAATCTGTTTTTTCATACCCTAGTGGCTATAGAAATGAGATAAGAAAGCAGGTTGATCAAAGTGGATTTGATATTTCTTCCCCCATGAAGCAGAAAAATTATTCTCTTCTGCCCTTCTTTCTACATAGTTTTTCTCTAGAGATCCTCTTCCCATTCAATGCTTCCCTTGCAATGGTTTTGAAATGCAAACTATATCAAGCAGATTATCCCAATCTACCTCTGTGACTTCTTTGTTAAGAAACAGTTTTCTTAAAATGCATAGCACCATCCTCTACTGCAATCATATTTTTCAATGCAGTAGCAGCCACCAGGACAGTCACCTTGAAAACACCAACCTCCATGCCTATGATACCAGTGGACAGCATTCCCTATAAAAAGAAAAGAGAGAAGACAGATCAATAAGTAAAGATACTTTGATATTTATACAATTCAGTCCAAGGAACAGCCACCAATGCAGAATAGCTCTGGTTTCAGGCAGTTTCATCTGACCAGAGGAATTAGTTTCTGTTGGTCCCCTACAATAGTCTAAATAAATCACAAATCAAGCCAAATACCAACACTGGTCCAGAATAGAATTGATGGGCATGTGTGTAGCTACAGTATTGAGGCCTTGAAAGGAAACAATCTACTTCATCACAAAGGAGATCTTGCTTTGGTATCTGTCTCTCGACTATTACAATGGATTCTTGCTTGCTAGGAAATAGTTACAATGGCTGGCTGCTAGCTCTATTAGGTGCTTTGAATGGAAAAATCCAAAGAATAATTTTTCTTTGAAGTTCAGGGCCTGATTTTCCGCTGAATTTTTCTGTCTTTCCTTAATGTGGAAAATATTTCCACTATTGCTCTTTTCTGCTCCTGAATTTCTCTACTTCTAGATATTTTGTTGCAAGCCTAGGAAATTCATCATTTCATTTCTTTTTCAATGCTGAGTACAAATAGATTCACCCGATGATTACTATAGCATACTATGGTATAACTTGTTTTCCTTTTTCCTCAAATAGCTAATGCATAGAATAGTGATCGATAGATTGGTTTTCTAGTCCCTCCTTAGCACTCTATATTATATTGGATCTCTGGTTTTAATTCAGAACAAAAATAATGACATATGTTTCAGATGTTTGGAAGCTAACGTTGCTAGTGGTCAGTACTGTAGGATCCGTGGAGGCTGACCTGCCGGACAGGCACTGAACTGCCTGGCAAAACAAGTGGTCAGCAGCAGGCTAAGTAGGTCACTGTTTTCTCCCTGGTTACAGACAGCTCAGAGACTGTCCGAGCTGCTGTTTTGATTGGTTAAGGCTTGTTGGCTAATTCCCTTAAGACGGGCTTATAAGTGTTGCTCTGTTGCTGAAACTATTTCACTTTCGACTGTTACTTGAATAAACATCTTTGCTGAATTCCGAGAGCTCCTGCCTGTTCCTTTGACACACGAATTTAACAATTGGTGATGAAGGCTTGGGGGCAAGGATAGGACAGTGGACACCAGAAAAAAATGACAGCTCATAGTCCAGCCATGGCCATACTATCTCCACCAGCTCCGTTTGACCGGGGAAAGAGACCTGGGAGAATTTCATGTCCCGATTTGACTTTTTCATCCTCTTGCATGATATTCAGAATTTGACAGCCGTCAATTTTCCTTAGCCATTGTGGCCATGAGGTATTCGATACGGCTCGCACCCTGGCAGAGCCAAATACTCTAGAAGCCATTGCCTGGCAGGACCTATCTGATGCCCTGACTGCTTACTATGCTCCGGTGCCATCTAAATTCGTTAAGAGGCACGAATTTCGGCATAGAATGCAACATGAGGGTGAATCCATTAACCAAGACATGTCAGCACTGCGGAAAACTGCCACTCACTGTGCGTTTGCGAGCGTAGATGATGGACCAATTAATTTTCGGAGTCAAGGACTTAAGGCTGCAGTGGAGGTTTTTGGCAAATCCAGGTCTAACACTGCGAGGAGCCCTCAATGAAGCTAGGGCCGCTGAAACAGCTACGAATGCCACAGATTCCCTGCAGAAGTTGGCAGGTACTCCGGCAGCTGAAAAACCAACGGCCGCTGTCAACCAAAGTGGAACGACGGCGGTGTCTGAGAACTTCAAGGACGATCAATATGCTGTTGGGCAGATGACGAAGAAACCAGCCGAACCTAAAAGGAAAGGAAAGAAAAGAAGAGGGGAAAAGGGAGAAAAGGATAAGAAGAAGGAAAAGAAAAAGAAGGAGAAGGAAAAATGAAAGGAAGACGAAAGATAAAAGGGAAGAGATAGAGGAGGGAAAAGAAATGAAAAAGAAGGAGGAAGAAGAGTGAAATAAGAAAGAGAAGGGGGAAGGAAGATGTAAAAAGAAACAGAAGGAAAAAGGGTGGAAGAGAGAGTGAAAGGAAAAGGAAAAGAGGAAGGGGAAAGAATTAGAAGGAGAAAGAGAAAGAGGGGGAAAGGATGAGAAAGAAAAGAAAGAAAAGGAAGAGAAAGGAAAGGAGGAAAAAGAGAAGGAGAAAGGGAGGAAAAAAGGAGGAAGAAGAAGAAAAAGAAGAAAGAAAAGAAAAAGAGGAAAGGAAGAAAAGGGAGAAAAGAAAATGAAAAGAAAAAAAGGAAAGGGAGAGAGAGAAAGAGGAAGAAACATAGGGATAAGTGGGAAGTAAAAAGGGCAAGAAAAGGAAAAAAGATAGAGAAAGGAATGGTAGAGAAAGAAAGAAATGTTAAAGGCACTAAATGGTAAAGATTTTTTGCAGGCTTTAAATAATTGACTGCAATTTATTTATTTATTTTATTTATTTATTTGTATTTTGTATTCATTAACAATGTTTATTATGAAATGTATATTACAATAAAAATATTTAAAAAAAACAATATTCCTGGAAAGGGGAGACTTTTATTATTGGAAAAGCAAAGATTCAAACCTGAGATGATCAGAACTTTGAATTTTTGAATTAAAATTTTTAAAAGGGAACCTTCCATTCTATAAGATTGAGTCTGTAATTAACTTTATTGCCAAGGATCCCTTTGAATAAATATAGTAGCAGGAATGAAATCCCTACTGTGAATGAAGGGCTCAATCTATCCTCTCTCAGTTTTCCACCCTAGTTTTACTCTGGACAAGGAGTAATTTTCACTAGTGGTGGAATGTTGTTGCTTGTTCCCTCTTTAACACCAGTGAGTGAAATATGCAAACAAGATACAGTCTATGTTCTTTACTGGAAGGTTTTTACAAAAAGCCAGGGAAAATGAAATAAATTATATGGTACAACTGTCATATCACAATTATTAATAAAACTAAACTTAATAAGTTTCTAATTACATTGCCTCAAGAAAGACTCTGCTGGAAATTGTTTCATACATCCATAGATTGGATGTTTTGCTCAATGATGAGGTTGTAAACATTAACACAAATGAGATGTGACAATAGCAGCCATACTTGAGTTCAGGATGTAGTGTAAGAGGGCTGTATTTTGAGTCCTTTTCAATATTAGTGTGAATTCAATGGCCATTGCATTGGTAAGCCATTTCAAATGTGTGAGGTCAGGTCCTGAATGTTAGAAAAACTCTGAATTAAAATTATTAGAGCTAACTATTGTGCAACACTGAAGGAAACCAATGTAGGAGTTTGTGAGGAAATTAAACATGTGAATACAAGGATTTCATGCTCAGAAATAATGGTGAGATACCAATAGTATCCCACAAACCTCAAGCTGTCTGATGTAATGTGGAAATATGGAGAAACTAGAAGGTATCAACTGCCTTGAAATTTAGCAATCAGAATTCCTAAGCTAAATAATAAGCATACATGGCAGCAGGTTTGCAAATGAAATACAAGTTCAAGGGCTAGAAAATTTGAAAATGAGTTGTGTGAGGTTATTGGGCTAGGAAAGATTCAGATCTTCTATCGTCATGGTGTTCATAGAATCATAGTGTTGAAAGGGATCTTGGAGGTCTTCTACTTAGGCCCATAACCTCACACAATTCATTTTCAAAATTTCTAGCCTTTGAACTCATATTGAACTTGAATTTCATTTGCAAACCAGGTGCCAGTTTCAATACATGGTTATTATTTAGCTTAGGAATTCTCCCTCCCTCTCTCCTTTCTAACTATCATAGCAATGCTCCTAACTGCAATCCTTTGATATTTTCCCACAGAAGTTAATTAATCCTGTTGATCTGGCAGAGAGTGTAGGGATATTGAATTGTGTTGAGGTGCTTGGCTTACTTGTGAAACTGAATGAAATTGCAGTCAGTCAGTACTTCAGACAGTTTGTGATAGGATTACATTTATTAAAGTTGTGCAAGAGAAAAAATCATTTATGTAGAAGTGCATATATAAGATGCTAATTAGGTCTCCTGATGTATTACGTTTTCTAAGTATAGGATTATTATTTTCATGGGTCAAAGTTGGTATTTCTAAATTACTGTTAGAAGTAGAACAGTTAATTTTATCACATCCTGTTTTCTACTACTTTAGTCCGTTAAACATGTAAACTCAGTCTTGGGCTGAGTTCATGGGATGCTCCGATCCATTGCCTTTTTATTAAACATTTTGATAGCTAATAACCTTCTCTTCTATGCAAGGAGTGGGATCAGTGCACATAGGCTTTACTTCAAATAAACATTACAGAACTTCTCTCCTTTATTAGCTCCATCTGACAGAAACAAATTGATTTATTCTTCCTTCCCTGATTTCAGTTCATTGTACATGCTAAACATTCATTCCATTGCTTATACACTTCCATAACTCTCACTGTTGCTGTTTTGTTTGGATTATTGCCTTCCTATCATCTGTCCTTGTCTTTTGACAATACAAAAATCTAGTATTCTCAGTTTTTTTATTCCTTTTTCTTTTGGTGCCTTCAAGTCAGTGTCATCTCCTGGTGAATGCCGGAGAGGTTCCTGCAGTTTTCTTGGTAAGATTTTGGAAGTGGTTTACCATTGCCTCCTTCACAGGGCTAAGAGAAAGTATCTGGCTCAAGGTCACCCAGCTGCCTAAGGCATAAGTAGAACTCATTGTCTCCTAGTTTCTAGTCTGATGTCTTAACCACTATACCAAATTGATTGTATTCCTTAATCATGGTAGTTGGACAGCCAACATCAAAAATGTCATTAAAAAAGAATAACAAAGAATGTTCTGTCTGAGACAACTCAGAAAGCTCAGACTGCTCAAGGAACTGCTGACACAGTTACAAAGGAACCATTGAGTCTATAATCTGCACCCCAATAACTGTCTGGTTTGGCACTGCAACCAAACAAGATAAACACAGATCTCAAAGAATAATTAAAACTGCTGAAAAAATAATTGCTACAAAACTCCCCTCCATTGAAGACCTGTACACCGGACGAGTCAAAAAGCAAGTAGTGAAAATAATTATGAATCCCTGGACATAGTCTATTCAACTTCTTCTACAGGGCATTGCAAAACAAAACAACTTGACACAAAGATAGTTTCTTTCCCTATGTCATCAACCTGCTAAACAGCTGACTTACATGACACTGTTAATGAGGAGGGTGTTTTGTGACATGTTGAAATGTGCTCTGTGACATGATGATTGTACTTTATAATATGATGCTATGATGGATGTGCTTGTGATTGTGAATTGTGTTCATGATTGGGATCATAATTTGTCGATTGCAGCTTGTATATGCTTGACAAGATGAATGTATTTTGTGAGTATGATTGTATCTTAGGCTTATATACACAAATGATTATGCTTATATATACAATTATACTTACATATACAAATGTCTATGAATGTATCTTTGATTGTAATCACAGTTTGTTTATTGTATGTATGTAGATATTGAGCATGTTCACCGGAGACAAATTCCTTGTGTGTCCTGACAAACTTGGCAAAATAAATTCTGATCCTGATGGTTCTTTGAGTTATGATTTTTTTTGAATAATACAGTTGTTTGGGTTCCCACAACAGTGTGAATTATAAACTAATCACATTGACTGGACTCTCACAACCAATTGCACCACAATCATATTATTGTATTTATAAACTAACAGATAAACCTTTCTCCAACACCTCAAGGTGGCCTTTATGGGGCTTTTCCTTTATTTTATCCATACAAGACCAATCCAGAGGCGGTGGTTGGGGTGAGAGCAGTGATGTGTTGGAGCTTGCTCATGCCCACTTGTGAGAACCAACTGGTAAATTCTCTGGAATTTTGCAAGTTGATAACAGGAGAGGTGATACTCAGCGCACCAATCAGCTGTTCTGCAGCTATGGCGGGAATGGCAGAGCTGGTTGTTAAATTTTGAGCAGCACACCTTTGGTGGAGAGAGATGGACTCACCCAAAGTCACCCTGTGTGTTTTTGTGGTTAAAAGAGGATTTCAGTGTAGATTCTAGTCAAACACCTTAATCACTTCAGCACACTATAACTTTTGTAGTATGCAAATTCAATATTTGTTTTTGTCTGTCTTTTAGCCACCTAGAGGACCTCGTTGCTCTTCTCTGAAACAGGCTTTGTGCTACCTGTGTGTGAATGGAAGATACTCTCCTTGTTTATGACTCGTTGCACTCAACAGAGATACGAGGGTTGGGAATTGGCAAATAAACTACTTAATTCAAGCCAGGATTGTGAGAACAAAGGAGAAGAAAGAGCTGTGTTTCCTCTTCTAATTATGTTCTTCCAATGGTCTCACTGGATTAGAAATGCAGCATTCAACCCATATCTACTATACATCATGACTTTGGATTTATCATCTTGCAGAAACTGAGTATTTGCAAATCCAGCATGGAGCCTCTTTTTTAGTCCACTCAGACAGAGCAGTATCTTGCCACCACCAAAGATGGTCATCTTCTTCATCTTATGGACCATGTTTTATGGTCCATTTATGGCCATATGGGTATGCCTTCTGGAGACAATAGAATTGCTTCTTAAATCCACCCTGAGTTAATGAGAAATGTATTGTTGAATTTCCAATTTGTCATACTCTTTTACTTATATTACATCAGTTAAAAATACGATGTAGAATTCTGGCGCTGATTTTTATTTATTGGACGGTCAGCATTTTAAACAATTTCTTAATGGCCTTCCCTGCGATATGTTTCTGTGTGTCAAAAAAGACAAGATAGCAGATATGATGTAAATATGAGCCCCATCACATTGGAGCATGCACACAGTATTATTGACGCAGGCACTGTATAAAAGGGACAAGGTTTGCATCACAACATCATATCTACCACCTTGTCTTTTTAAATCTTCTCCCTACAGAAGCCACTGCAGATAG
>JANHFO010419099.1:0-13308 GCA_032468095.1 Pareas carinatus
AGCATGGCTGGCTGAGGAATTCTGGGAGTTGAAGTCCACCCGCCTTAAAGTTGTCAAGATTGGGGAACCCTGCTTTAAAGAATGCCTGTCAGATTAGGAACGGAAGTGTGGTTTTGTGGGGGATTGAACCAAAACGATTCTCCTTCCCAGCCACAACCGCCAGCCAGATGTTTTTGCAAGAGAACCTCTGTGGGAAAGGTACAACTTTTTCCCTCTGTGGCACGGAAGAAAAAGAAACCCTTCATGTCTGTTTTGAATGTTTTAGTAACATCTGGATTGGAGCTTTGCACCTCTCCGGTCTCAGTGCTGGCCCTGAGCCACCTCTGGATGGAGAGGCGGTCAAGTATTCAAGAACGGCCAAGTTGACTCTATGCAAAAAGCCAGAAAAAGCAGTGAGATGCCTGGAGTGGAAGACTGGATGATAAAAATTAACTGAATTTGCAGAAATGGCAAAGGTGGCCAGTTTGAGCAGACCAAAAACAATAAAAACCTTCTTTCTTTCTTTTTTTGAAAGACTGGAAGCCTTGTTAGGGGACGTTTTGGTGAAAGAAGAAGAAACCAAACAGATTATTTGACAATTGGGGGGATTAATAATGAGATGAAGAGACAGTAGAAAGGTTTAATGTGATAAGTCCTCGATAGGAAGAAGGGTGGAAGGCACAATTATATGCTTTGTTTTCGATTTCTTTTTTGTATTGCTATTTCTTATTTTGTTCTTTGTTCTTTCTTGTTTGTTCTCGTTCCCTCTCTACCTCCCTCCCTTTCTACCTCTCTCCCTCTCTACCTCCCTCCCTCTCTTCCTCCCTCCCTCTCTTCCTCCCTCCCTCTCTTCCTCCCTCCCTCTCTTCCTCCCTCCCCACCTCTTCCTCTCCCTCCCTCTCTGTTCCAGGAATGTACATTAGTCGAAAACTTAAAAAGAATGCTGAAAGGAAATGATACTGAAAATTTCTATCTTTTTGCTAAGAAAACTACAGAAATGCACTTATAAAGTAATGAGTAAACTGTATCTTCAGCTACTTGCAAATATGTGAAAATCCTTACAAAACTGAAATTGATCTGAACACAGCAAGGAAAAGATCGGTGGGCTTGCAGAATTTGTTGGTGAGGATGTACAATATCCATCCAGTAAGGTTCCCCTTTTTTGTTTCCAAGAACACTTAAAACTTTGGGGATTCAAGCAGTCCTTGACTTACAATCTTTCCTTTAGTAACCATTTGAAACTACAACGGCAGTGAAAAAAGTGACTGGCAACTGGTCCTCACACTTATAAGAAGAAATGGGAGTTGCTCGGTGCCAAATCTGGGAGTGGGGGAAGATCCAAAACATCCCAACGGAACTGCTCCAAAGGTTCTTGAGTGCATCTAGCGGTGTGTAGGCAAGCAATAGAGCCAGGATGGTGAGGTGGTTAAAAGCGGTACTGCAGGCTATTCCTGCTGACTGCCATCTGCCATCAGCCATCAAAATCCAGCAGTTCGATTCTCACCGGCTCAAGGTTGACTCAGCCTTCCATCCTTCCGAGGTCGGTAAAATGAGGACCTAGATTGTTGGGGCAATAGGCTGACCGTGTAAACCGCTTAGAGAGGGCTGTAAAGCACTATTAAGCAGTATATAAGTCTAAAATAATAAATAAATAAATAAATAAATAAATAAATAAATAAATAAATAAATAAATAATCATGAATCAACACCACACCGGAAGTCAGCATGTCTCGACGCTTGCGTCACATCGCTTCGACAATGACAATGCGGTTCATGATGCTGTCACAAAGGTGGTTTCATTCCCAGAAAGGAGATTTCTTTGCAGAAGGAATTTCAAACCTTGCAAGACACTATGAAAAGTGTCTCAATATGAATGGCGATTATGTTGAAATGTAAAGTAATGCTGTAGTTTTCTAACGTGTATCATAAAAGTTTTTTATCTGCGAGTGTCTGTCATGAATAACCAAATAGAGGTTTTCCCCCGAATTGCCCTCGTACTTCCAGAGGTCTTGCAAAAGATGCTTATCTTGTAAGATTACCCATCTTGTTTATTTTGCTGGGTTTTCTTAGAGATGGTGGTGAGTCCTCCTAAGGGGCTTAGCTGAAAATGGATTAGGGTGCCTTCAGGACCACCTCCTCTTATTTCAGCTCAAACCTTAATTTCTAATGAACAAGTGCTACTCTACACCCTATTATGGCAGAATTGGTTTCCTTGGGATACGAGCCAGGGCTTTCACCAAAGACTGCCTTTAAACCCGTGGTGGACCCTGCCCCTGGCAGCCAGCTCTACAGCCTTTCCCCGCTGGCCTTTCGCCCATGGATCACAATAGGTCAGGCACTGACGTCATGAATAATAAAACATGCTACTGAATGCATCGTCTGTTGCTTCTGCCCACTTTAATTAAATGCATTTTTACTAATGTGTAATGATATGTGGGAATGATCTTGGGAGATGTGTGTGTTTGTGTGTGTGGGGGAGAGAGGCTGCCTAGGAAATGGCTAGATAAGAGAGAGCAAAGCCTACAGGTGCTCAATGGGTGGAGAATGAGATCAGCTTTCCCAGGTAGACTAGACAGAAAACGCGATCAGATGAGTTAATTCATTTACTTTAAGGCTACATTAACAGAACCTTGCAAGTCTGAAAGTACAAATCTCCCAGTTGCTGGCATGCCACAGCCGAGTGCCGGTCCACAGACTGCGGGTTGTGAAGCCCTGGTTTAAAATATCGATACTGTGTGGGGGAGAAGTCAGAACCAGTTTTGCTTTTCTCTTGTGCCTGTTCCTTCTCTAATAAACCAATGAACTTTTGAAGATGATCTGCTTCGAGAGTTTCTTTGAAGGGAATGATTTCAGGACATTTGACACCAAGTCTTTTCTGAGTTCACTACATCTCTTCATGGATGTCTCTTCCGATATCATTAATCTCCCAGTGACTTCATGGATGCAACTGAGAGAGAAGGTGCTTACTACCATCACGGTCAAGATTTTTCTGACTTTCCACATTGAGTGTCTTGGTAAATGAGATCTGATCCTGCTTAGTTTCCAACCACAGACAAAGTCAATTATCATTTTTGACCCTTCTTTTAAAAACTATTTTGACCCGGTACTGGTTTGAACAGTTCTCCATCCGTTGGAGGCAGGTGTGGATTGTGATGATGAGAGATACAGTATGTAGAGGTTAAAGTGCTGGCCTAGAAATCAGGTGATCCGAGTTCTAGGGCTGCCTTAGGCATGAAAGTCGGTTGGATGACTTTGGGCCAATCATCAAGAGGTGGAAAATTCTAGTCTCACCTTGGGTGGGATAATTAGAATAATAATCTAATAAGCAAACAAAACAAATAAATAAGCGATCTTACTCATTCAATTGTGCCCAGTTCTTAGAGAGGTGAACCAACTCTCTCCACATTTTCTGATCTTGTGTGACTTCTTTCAGTTGTTTTGCATTCAGACTTTGATGGTGACTAGCCTCTATGGGTTTCGACAGGCTCATTTCTTTTCACTGTTGACCATTCAGAGCACAACTGCTTTTTCCAGTGTGTATGACTGCATGACATGAGCGGAATAAATAAGGTGGAATTATGGGATTCCGCTTTTCAGCGATAGGTCTGGTTGTACACCCGCCCACCCCCCCAGCACTTGTTGGTGTGTCATCTTTGCTGTCCAAGGAATGCACAGGAGCCTCCTCCATCATCGCTACTCGAATGAGTCCATTTTCCTCCTGTCTAGCTTTTTCAGGGTCCAACTTTCACGGCAGTAAGTAGCTATGGGAAATGCGGACCAATCTGCATTAAGTTGCCAGGCTGATCATAAGCAGGGGTCACTCTTTTGCTATAAATGGAAGAGAACGATATGGGGTAAAATCACGGGTATCATATTCCAAGGCACCTGGTGCTATGTTGGGGATGGTTCCTCTCCTTCAATGGCCTCTCGTTTCATAAGGAGAGGAGCAATTTTAGGGCTGGTGTCCGATTTCGTGCTGATCCTATCCTGTCGACCTGAAGACTACAGCTTGAATTTTCCAATGCTGGGAAAGGGGGCGTGGGGGTGGGTTGGGTTGCTATGACAATGAACTGTATTTGAACTTACTTGCATGCTTTCCTTCTGATAACTGACTGCTTGCCGTAGTTTGGCTTCTTCCTACCACTCTTATCTAAACTACATGATGTAGTAAGCGCTACACTAAAAAAAATGCTTAAAAAGTAGAAGCCCTGCCTTTGGGATCTAGAATCAGCTTTGCGTTTTCACTCTCTAATAACAATGGACTGTCTTGAGAGTTTCTTGGAGGGAGAGAGGTATTTAGGACATTTGACGTCTCTGGCACAGCAGCAAAAAGGACCGCATCCCCTCCATTCTCTTCCAGACATTCCCACCTCCAAAAAGCCTCTCTTTTCATCCTAGGGAGTTGATTTATGGAGCCGTTCCTCCTCTTGCTTCTTCCTAGCTCTTTGGCTGTGTGTGCCCACACTCGAAAAACAATGGACAAACGTGCTCAAAATCAACTTTCTCGTTTGCCTGACGTGTAAAAGGAGAGAAGACCTGGGCAGAAGATTTGGCTCCAGTGGGGCAGAGAGACACAAGTCAGCCTGAAATTCAAAAAGCGCACGCAGTTGGACAAGGGTAGCTTGCCAATGGCTTCTTAAAGTCCCCATTTGCCTGGGACTGCAAAACTGCTCTCTAGGTAGAAATGTTGCAGTGAAAGCACCTGATGAAGGGAGGACTTATTTGCAGAACATCTGGACTTTGCGGCTGTTTGTTTAGCAAATACAGAAACTGCCTGATGTCAAAGCCTCTAAGTGGCTTTCAAAATGATAAAATATTGGATAAAACCAGGAAAACCAACTTGGATATGATGTTGTTATTGTTGGTTACACAGTCAGCCAGATGTCTAGACTGGGTATGGCTTTTTAATCCACCTATCAAATCCTTCCCAAGGATGTGGGACAGGCAGATGTTGTTACTTGATGGTGCTAAAAGTAATGTAAGCTGTTCCAAGATTTATTGCTATTATTATTGTTGCTATCCAAATTTTTGGTCTCTTCTATCTTCCTCTGCTGACCAGCAGCAGTTATCTAAAATATTGGCTAGAAATCTTTTAAGCTTATCTGAAAATGTGAGACTAGCACACAAAATGTCCTTTGTATACAAGGTCAATGACAGACACTCTCAGCTACAGAACCTTTACTATGCACATTAGAAAATGATAACATGACATGACTTTTCGACAGAATTACCATTCCAAGGTTTGAAATTCCTTCTGCAAAGAAATCTCTCTGCTTGAATGGAAGCCACCCTGGAACAGCACCGTGAAGCACATTGGAATGCTTTTGATCACATAAACACACACACGCAATAGCCAAGATTTGGCGCCGAGCGATTCCCACCTCTTCTGGCTTCCTTCCCAGGAGGTAGATTTCTTTGCAGGAGGAATTTCAAACGTTGCAAAACATTATGAAAAGTGCCTCAATCTGAATGGCGATTATGTCGAAAAGAAATGTAAGGTTGTAATTTTCTGATGTGTATAATAAAAGTTCTGCGAGTGTCTGTCATTGATAACCAAATGGAGGTTCTCTTTCCAAATTGACCTCGTGTTGCACATTGGATTTCAGACTGCAATCTCTATGTCTAACTTGGGGGGGAAAAACACGAGGGAAATAAGATTCCCATACTTTTGGATGCCAGTCTTATTGGAAGGTAAGGTTCTGAATCAATTAAATGCCCTGAGATCAAACATTTCCCTTTTGAATCTTGGAAAAAAGATTTCTAACTTGAGAAAATCCATAGCTCTGCAGCAGAGAACTCCATATTTAACCCCTGATGTCTTCTGGTATGTCTGAAGGCCTCTTTCTTATCTGAATGCAGGGAGAGCCAACATTGACCAAAGTTTAATGTTGGTGGAAGTCTCTGAACTAAAGGGACACATATTCTGAGCCAGGAAAAGGTCATATTTGCGTTGGAGGTGATGAGATCACACCTTTCCCCTAGAAGGTCCATTTGAAGATCCATATCACTATGCCTACCAACACGAACCCAATGTCTTTGGGAAAAGTCATAAAGACACCACTTTGTCATAGCGACTCCCCCTCCACAAATGCTTCTGCAACCACTAGGCAGCCACTAGACGTGAAAGGAAAGTGGGCAATGTACAGATGAGTCCTCCTGCAACCTCCTTTCCAACTTTTCTCTTGTCATCCTTCAGCAGTTGCCATAGGAACCTTTGCTGACATCTGGAACTCACCCGGGTTTTCTTCAGTCTTCCAGATGTTCTGATGGATGCAGGCCAGAGAGGAACCGAAGAGGTTGATGAGGGTTAGGGAGGATGTGGACAGTGATTTGTGAAAATCACATGTCCTCAAACGTGTGAATGTGGGAAATGGCTAGAAATCAAGTCAACTTCCAAGGAGGAAGAAGAAGACAGAAATCTAGGTTTCTGGGAAAGAGCCACACGGCTGGGATGCAGGCACAATTTAATCGATGGTTGAATCAATAATCCATTGAGGGCTGCAGTTCTGCAGCTGCTGCTAATTCTTTTGAGTCAGCAGACTCAAGCTGTCAAAAGAGAGAGAAAAAAGATCTAAGGACAGTCCTGGGCCTTGTGAACACCCTGTGTGTGTGCAGAGAGGTTTGGTAATTTCAGCATTACTCACAGCAGGCATGCAGTTGTAGCCACTTCTCGCTCCTGGGTTGGGGGTCCTGACTGGGGCAGGGAGATTGTTTGGAGAAGGGCTGCAGTGTTTTTAATTTGTCTAAGCTGTCCAGCACTGGAGAAGACTCTTGGACTGCAAGGTGAGTTCCTTGGACTGCAAGGTGATCCAATCAGTCAGTCCTGGAAGAAATCTACTCTGACTGTTCATTAGAAGGTCAAATTATGAAGCTGAGACTCAGATATTTTGGGCACCTGATGAGAAGAGGGGGCTCCTTAGAAAAGGATGCGATGCTGGGAAAGATGGGAGGCCTAAGGAGAAGAAGGAGACGACAGAGAACGCAATGGCTGGAGGGTGTCACCGATGAAACGGGCATGAGTTTGGGCAGCCTGCAGGAGGCTGTGAGGGACAGAGAGACCTGGCAGGTTGTGGTCCGTGGGGTCACAAGGAGTCAGACACAACTTAGTGATTAAACAGCAACAACAACCCAGCACTAAAGTTCTTGAAGTGACTAAAACATTAAACAAACACCACCCAACTCTGCCTCAAAAGTATGCAATAGCTGATAGATCAGAGAAGAAACTTCAAATTACACTGGATGTAAAGTTGCTGAAAGCTTAATCTAATGCTGAAAGAACATTGACTTTCTTTGAGGAGGGCTGCCCAGAGTTACCTTATAGGGGAGATAGGCGGCATAAAAATTTAATAAATAAAATAAAATTATACTAATCAGGTTCCACCATCATCAAAATCCCTTGAGGGGATAAAGAAGGGCATGTTGTAGGACAGGGGTCCCCAAACTCTGGTCCATGGACCAGCACCGATCCGCAGCATGCCGGCAACTGGTCTTCGCAAGCAAGCTAAGGCCCATTTGTGGGACACAGGTAGGATCCTACAAAACCACACCCCCTCCAGTCCATGGAAAGAGTTTTCTCTATGGAACTGGTCCTGGTGCTCAAAAGGTTGGGAACCACTGAGGGAGGGGTCAAGTTGGTCATCAGTCCTGAGTCCATTTGCATCCACAAGAGATCTAAATCCAGTCCACCTTGAACTCTGTGACTCTTATCTACCACCAATTTGCCTTGACTGTTAGTAGTTCAGATTCTTGTAAAGAGTATTAGCATGCAATAAACCCATAGTCCTTTGAACTGCCTTGCTTCCTGATTTATTGCTCTGGGCAAGGCAAGTAATATTACCTGAGTTATAGCATTATTGTGAGGGAGATGGGTTTTTTAAAAAATGTGATAAATAAATAAAATTATTGTACAAATGACAACCATTGTGTATGTTATTTGTAATTACACAGATAAAGAGAGTTGAGAGAGGACCTTTTCCATGGAATGAATCTCTATGCCCAACTTGGAAATGGTTCTCCCACCCTATAGTCAAATCAATGGTGGAAAATCTGGAGGCGGAACCACTAATGTTGACTAAAGACTTTGGGCAGATACATGAGAAAAGAGTCCCAGGGTTCTAAAATCAGCACCAAGAAGTCACATTGGGCCAGGAAATACACTGACAACCCATACAGCCATGTTTTCTCCATGGCATACCTGAAAAGGAAGAACGTATCTTGCAAAACCATTCTAAAAACCAGGATGAAGAAAAAGTTCGAAGACTGAGACTGATAAATGCTCATGAGGAAGTTTGATGTTTGAGCAACATCATTGGATAATACCTATTTACTGTGAAAGTTCAGATCTTCAGGACTACATGAAGTATATCCAAGAAGATTGGAAGAACATGCTGATGGTTTGGTCAAAACTTTATATATTATCCTTAGGGAATTCTGGAGAAGGTGAGAGATGAGTGGAGGATGGTGTACAATGTCCCACTCTTTCAAGAAGGAAATGGAAGAATCAGGGATTGTGGCACTCCTTGAATCTGATGAGGAAGCAGGAATGACAGTATAGTCATTCCACTTGTCATGCCACTTAGCTACGATCAGAGGGTACATTGTTAAATGCTTGATGGGTTTCGAACCTGGGCTGGATAACATGCTAGGTTAATGTCTTAGCCACTGAGCCACAGGTTCTTCCTCTCTCTGACTACTTGCACCAGTCCAGGTTCGAATCGCATCAGAGGGTATATCTCACTGATGAATGAAAATAAACTAGAAATGACCATTTGAGACTCCCTTTCTTTTTTGCCAGCTTGTAAAAAACTTCTTGCTGTAATAAACAAAATAAATTAGCACATTGTTTTCAAGCTGCTTACAAATTTTTATGATTCACCGTACAATCTTCCCAGGTATCAGACTGGTGAATTTATTGACATCCCCGCTTATATTCTTAAGCACGAATGTCTAAAGATCAGTGTCCATATTGAAGAATAAGGAGGACAAATGGGAACTTGAGTGTCTTGGTGACACACATCATGCAGAGGCCAAGAAGAATGATTAGGGAACTAGGAAATAAACCCTGGGAAGAGAGACTGAAGTAGTCTTGGTTTTTTAACCATGAGTTGAGAAGATCATGTAGGGATATAATAGAACCCCTAAAAATCATGATAAGTGGGAACTACTCTATACTGCTCTAGTGAGGCCACACTTGGAAGTATCGGTTCTGGTCATCACGATACAGAAAAGATGCTGACATCCTAGAAAGAATGCAAAGAAAAGCGACAAAGGGAGGGTAAATCATATGATGAACCGCTAAGGGAACCAGGCATATCTAGCTTAAGAGAAGAAAGTTTATGGGAGACCTCAGAGCAGTCTTCCAATACTCGAAGGACTGTCACAGGGAAGAGGGGGTTGACTTATTCTCCAACATGCCTGAGGACAGAACAAGAAGCAATGGGTAGAGGGAGATCTAACCTGGAGGAATTTCCTGACATTGAGAAGAATTAATCAATGTGTTATATATTGACTCTTGTATAGGATTTTGCTGAATCACTGGCTAAAGTAATTGAATCTTAATTAGGCCCAGGGCCTCTTTGAGGCGGGAAATTACTGATTGCCAATTGGTCATCGCTTAGTGGCCACATGTATAAGTAGTTGCTGCGTAGCAGAGACCGTTGACTTCGTCCAGGCTTCTGTATGTGTAGGCTTGTTATTGCCGTGCTCTCAATAAACCTGTTCCTGTTTGCAACCTCCGACTTTTCAAGGCCTCTCAGATCCCAGAATACAACACAATGGAACAGCTTGCCTCCTGGAATTGTGGGTGCTCCATTGCTGGAGATTTTCAAGAAAGAATTGGACAACTATTTGTCTGGGATGGTATAAGGTCTTCTGCTCTTTAGCAGTGGTTTGGACTAGAAGACCTTCAAGGCTCTATGAAATCTTTGAAAAGAAATGTTGCAAAAATAATCATTGAGGTTGCTCTACACCAGAATGCAGAATATGGAGTAATTAGGTAGAGAGGTTCTGATTCAGCAATAGGCAAAAACTTTCCAATAGTAAAAACAGTTTGGAACGAAGCACCAAAGGAAGCGTTGGGCTTCCTTTCACCGAATGTATTTAAGCTAAGGCTGGGAAGCCATCTGTTGGGGAAACTTTAATTTGAACTTCTGTGCAGAGCAGTAGGTTTCACTGGATGGCATAAATGACCCCCCTTGACTCTGTGAATATGTGAATGGCTGGCTAATGTCCCTTAATGGTCAGCGAACATCTGTTCTGGAACTGCATTGCACTAGTAATTGACCATTTCCCCCTCCCTCTGCCAAAAAACTCATTGGGTTTGCTTTCCCTGCTTTCTCTCTAGAGTTGTCCCGTGTCTTGCCTTAAGCTCCACCTCGAAGCAAGCACATTAAGCAGGAGAAGACTTTCCTGAAGGGACGGAATCCGAGTAGTGACAGGGCCTTCGAACATCTGCTGAGCGGAGTGGCTGAAAGGCAGTGGCTAATTATCTTGCATTTTGAAGATGAGAAACAGAAACATTTTGTGCTGTAAGCCCTACCGTTCAATGGAAATCCCAGAATATCACCCATCCATCTTCTGAAGTCCCCAGTGGTCCAAAAATAATAAGAATTCCTTGGAGCAACCCAAAGTTGTCCACTTCTACAGTAGTCTTGCCAGGAAGAAAACTTGCCAACCTTAAGGGCTTCTGACGCAGAATTCCTTTCCGTCTTCATATTCATGGAGATTCTCACTCCAAACACATGAAGGTTAGTTATGGTTATTCAATAATTAAAGAAAAGCACTCTGTATATGTCCCAAGATGCTTGATTCTCCCCTGTAAGAGGAGATCAAACCTCCCATTTCCTTCACCCCAAAATTAGAGGAGACCAGTGCAGGCTTTCCCATTCAGCAAGAAAGCACAAGAGCAGCAATAGTTGAACAGGTAAAGCTTAGACAACAAGGAAGAACTAATCAAAAGTCATTGACAGGATTAAGTGAAGGAAGTTAGCCTTTAGGATTTATACCTCCCCAGTCCCAGGGTAGAATCACGAGTTTGCCTGATCCATAGGAGCCACTTAAAACAAAAGGGCAAAGAGATGTAAACTAACAGGTTGTGAAATGTACCAGAAAAGTATAAAAATCCATTTACCTGCTGAACTGATTTTGTCTGCTACACCAGAGTCATTTCTGTCACTGTCTGTCTCTGGTTAACTAAATAAAATGGAGGCCACTTTTCATGCAGCTGCTTTCGATTCATTTCTTTAGCGTCTCTCTCCAAGCTTGGAACTGGGCCAGATTTTTCTTCTATCACCCCCCTCTTTATTATTCCTTACTCTTCCAGTCTCATTCCTGGCACTTCAATCAGCATCTGTCCCCAGGTTCTGTAGGCCATGATTTCAATCTAGCTCTAGTGGAACAATTAACAACCGTTCCAAATATTCCTGTGACCACAGTCACAAAACCAGGAGCAGGTATAGAGCAGTGGTGGCGAACCTATGGCACGCATGCCAGAGGTTGCACTCAGGACCCACTTGGTGGTCATGCACACCGTCGTCCCACCATGTATTTTTTTACTAGAAAGCCAGAGAGATGCAGGGCTCCCCTCCCCCTTTCCTCACACACCTGATGACATTTCTGACATCAACCATCTCTCTGCCCAGCAGTCCAATGGGAGCGCTTCCTCCCTCCCCTGTCTGGAGTAAGGCAGGTGGCTCAAATGCAGCACGGAGTCTGTGGTGAAGGTGAGAGAGGAGAAGAGCTAGGCTGGAGGGGAGCATAGCTCACAGCGGGCTGCAGAAGTTGGGGGAAGCTGCCAGGAGGGGCAGGGGGGTTGCTGATGGATATGGGGGGACATGGGAGGTGCTGATGGGCATGGAGGTGCCAACAGGTATGGGAGGTACAGGGGGATTGCTGATGCCCACGAGGGGGGCGCCAATGACCATGAGGGACATTGTTGCCTTGTTGGCACTTTGCGATAAAGAAGTGGCTTTGGGTTGCAGTTCGGGCACCCGGTCTCTAAAAAATTCGCCACCAGTGGTATAGAGTCTCCTGCTTGAACAGGTGGTTGGATTAGGAGACCTCCAAGATCCCTTCCAGTTATCTGTTATTGCTATCTACCAGCTTCCTCTGCCTTCTTGAGAACTCATCTATCTTCTGCCTTGTCCCACCAAGAATTTACACTAAGTGATTCTTTGGGTTCAAAGTTTCTCTACTCTCTACAGCAGAGTTTCTAAATGCTGGCAACTTTAAAATGGGTGAATTCCAACTGCCAGAATTCCCCAGGCATCATGCTGTCTGAGTTAAAGTCCACTATCTTCACGTTGCCAAGGTTGAGAAACACCGTTCTAAGGTCCCAACTTTCAGAATTCCCAGCTAGCATGGATCATGTTCGTGTGTGATTGAGAATGCTGGAGTTTGGTAGGTCATAAGTAGAAGACTACCTCTAAGGGAAGGACCAGTGGGAGTTAAAAAGCCGAGCGTTGCTTATTGAAACTACAAATTTCACTGAGTGCCACTTCCGACTGACATCCAAGGGATCAATCACTTCCTGTCATCAAAAATACACCGGAATGTCAGAGTGACAGGAACATCAACCTCTTACTTACATTTGCATATGGTGACTCCTTGTCACATGGAGGACACTGAAAAAAACAAAAAAGAACAATCATGAACCAGGTGGAATTAACTGCAACATTGAAAGTTTATATATACCAGACAAGATGAAATGTACTTTATGTTTATGAATGTATCTTATGATTGTAATCACAGTCTTTCTATTGTATGTATGTAGGTATAGAGCATGTACACTGGAGACAAATTCCTTGTGTCTCCAGCTATACTGGGCAAAATAAATTCTGATTATCTATTTATTTTTATTTTATTTTGTTTGCAAAACACGCAAACAGAAAAGAAAGACAACAAGACATAGCACAGATACATAGAAATTATTGGTCAAATGAATAGGTACAGTCAGGGAAACCACATTCAATATAAATCAATTTAACAATACATTTTAAATTCTTTACCATTTTCCATTAGAATCTTTTATAACAAAATTTCCCATTTCAAGTGTTTCTGTACTCTTCTTTCACCTTTCCCTCTTCCTCTCTTCCCTCCTTTTTAGATCTTCCCTTTCCCTTCTTCTTCTCCTTTCTTCTTCCTACTTTCCTTCCACTTCATTCCTTTCTATCTTTCTTCTATGACCAGTCATAATTTAGTACATTTTTCTAATTTTATCTCTTATTTTAGCCACTTTTTATAGGGGATACCCAAAAAGAGGGCAAAGGAAAGTTAGAAGATAAGAGAGAGGAAGAGGAAAAGGAAAGAGAAAAGGAAAGTAGGTAGGTAAGA
>JANHFO010419125.1:0-13305 GCA_032468095.1 Pareas carinatus
CCTCCCTCCCTTCCTTCCTTTTACCCTTTCTCTTATGTTCTTTTCTTTACTCCTCTAATCCCCTTTCCCTGACTTCCCTCCCACCCAGCTGCAGGATGCATGCTTTCAAGGTCAACAGTTCTCTCTCTTGAGACAGAAATGAATGTTGAAAATATACATTTAGCTAACTCGGCTTTTTTATTGTTCTGAAAAGAAGTGACTTGGACCACCCCAACCCAACATATAGGGCATCCATGAAAATATAACCCACCGGAATTCACAAGATTGTGTTGTATCCAAAGCAAAGTTTATGGTTTAATATAAACAGATCTTTCAAAGCAAGTCATACAAAAATACAGGTAGTCCTTGACTTACAACAGTGCATTTAATGTAACTGTTCAAAGTTGCAATGGCACTGAAAAAGGGGCCATGTCCGTTGTTCAGAGTTATGACCATTGCAGCATCCCCATGGTCATGTGATCAAAATTCAGATGCTTGGCTTCTAGTAAAAGTTCATTGTATATTTCTATTAATGGCCCATTAAGTACTTCTTGTAAAGATTTATACCATTCTGCTGGTAATCTGTCAGGTCCGGTGGTTTTTCTTGTCTTTTTATGGCCTTCACCAATTCTTTCTTAGTTATGCCTTCATTTAACAACTTTCCATATTTTTCAGAAATTATTATTATGTCTAAAATTATGCCTTATTTTTTCTGAAGAGATCTTTTCCTCATCATACAATTTAGTATAGTATTCTTTTATCATTCTCATTATTTGTTCACTTTTATATTTCACTTCTCTTTTTTCATCTTTCAGTTTGTATGCCATTCTCTTCTCTCTCTGTGTTTTTTAATTCTGTACAATAGTCACCTTCCTGGTTTATTAGCATTTACAAAAAAAAAGTTTTGTTTGGCGTTTTTTAATTGCTTTGCCAATTTTTCTGATTCCAACAAGTTTAGCTATAAGTAAGCAGAAATTATATTCTGTAAAGAAAAATTCAGATTCGTTGGCAACTGGTTCATATTTATGGCTGTTGCTACCCTGAGATCATGTGATTCCTTTTGCAACCTTCTGACTAGCAAAGTCAATGGGGAAGCCAGATTCACTTAAGAACTGAGGCAAGAGGTCGTAAAATGGGCAAAAAATCTCACAATTAATGTCTCACTTATCAACAGAAATTCTGAGTTCAATTTTGATTATAAATTGAGGACTATCTGTATGGTCTTACCAACAAAGCATACTATAGATTTATACTTAAGATGGGGGTCTTTTTGATTTTGCAATTTAAATGACACAGTAAGCCAACAGTCCACCCCTTTCCAAATGTCTCATCGTCTTCTGAAAAACAGTGTGGCAAGAGTATTTATTACCTCATTCATTTCCATACAAAGTGAATTAAACCGGCACAAAGATTTTCTAAACTTCCATTATGCATAAACTTTCCCTGTGCTTTCAAAGTCACACTGGATTCTTTCTATCTCTTGCATCGCTTCCTGAAATAAATATTACTTCAGTCAAATGATCATGATTCATACCATCAGTGGTCATATATATAGTGAAGGAAAATCAGCATTACTTAACAGTAAGATGGAAAATACTCAGACTGAATAAATAACACTTGTTAAGAGAACACAGCAGAGTGAGGAGTGATGCAAAGACTCTAGACAATATTTAATTTCATATACATATAACGGCTATTATGTTTTCAGGCCTAAGTAACTGAGGGAAGTAGAAATCTAAAATATCATCTCTTGAATGGCACTTCCAAATGAAAAACATCTAAATGATACCGGTCAATGGATATTTGCTGGCTGCTTCATG
This sequence comes from Pareas carinatus, assembly GCA_032468095.1. Taxonomy (NCBI): domain Eukaryota; kingdom Metazoa; phylum Chordata; class Lepidosauria; order Squamata; family Pareidae; genus Pareas; species Pareas carinatus. The sequence continues at coordinate 1,800 of JANHFO010419125.1, forward strand.
GATAATCTAGATCAGTGGTCGCCAAACATTTGGACCTCAGGGACCACTGAATTCATAATTTTAAATCCCACAGACCACTAATATGAATTTCTTAAAAATATAAAAATATAAATATAAATATTTATTTATATAAACATATAATATATAATATATGATAAAGATAAAGATAACGATATTTAAAAGGATAAAGGGTTGCCACCCATGCTGTGGCAAGATTCAGTGTGGCAGGCTGCACTCGCCTGCTGGCCCTCGCTGTGATGGGCTGCAATCACTCACCCCCTGCCCAAATAATGGCCAAGCTCCCCCCTCCCTGCTAGTGTCTACCGCTTCAACCCCTCCCACTGTCATCCCTATCCACCGGCTCCCCTTACCTTTCAATGGTCCAGGAGCGAAGTCATCTGGTCTGCAAGCTCTGGGACTCAGAATTTGTGCACTTTCGGCGTCAATGGGTTTGAAATAGGGTGTCATGGGGGGTTGGCGGCGGTCGCAGATGGGAGGTGGGGTGGGCAGCCTGCAATGGCTGCGGCAGCAGTGGCAACAACCTGCAATGAAATTGTGTTTGACACCCCTAATCTAGATGATGATATTGTTCATCTACAATTTCCCTGTGGTTCCCAATGCATCTTTTCTTCCCTAATAAATGTCTATTCTGGAAATGGAAAAAAATAGAGAAATTCAAAAGGGGTATTGATTGAAAACTTGTATAAAATGATGTGAACAAGATAATTCCATCATAGAAGCTAATCTGGAAGTACAGTTTATTTAAATCATCGTGTCCTTGAACAGTGGACAACTGAAAAAGCACTTTGTTTTCTGGCCAACATAGGATATCTGTCAAGATGGTTCATATATAATCTTGGAGATAACTAACATGTTGTTTAAAGTATTTTAATATGTGCAGAAATAAGAATGGCACTTGCAAGGAGCTTTGTTGTACGTGCCATTCTGATTTCAGCACATAATAAAATACTTTAAATAATCCCAAGAATCTTAAATGTTCAATTCATCACTGTAGCTTTGCTGGATGGAGGAAGAAATACGAAGAGACTGGCCTAAGCCATTTTGTGAATTCACTACAGAATCAAGATTCAACTTATGGCATTTAGCATTTATTGTTCAATGAAATGTGATGAATGTCTGCTCGTAAATAAATTCCATTGAATTCAATGTAATTCAAATGCAAAAGAGTGTGCATGTTCTAATGTTCAAAATTCTAGCATTAGAACATACAAACTCAGAAACCCTGCTGAGAATTGTGGTATACAAAATGCTTAAATATGTTGATCAGATATCTCATATCTAAAAAAAAAATCATTTACATATTAGTATGAATAAGTTACTGAACACAGCATTAATGCATGCATAATAAAATTATCATACGGTAAATTGTGATATGTGATGTACCAATAAGGCTTAGTGTCTTTAACTACCTGCTTTAACCAAATTCTCCCTCTCTTCAGTGAGGATGAAACTGATTACATGGTTCCCTCTAGATAGTCAATGTAACTGAAAATACTACATAGGATACTGTAAAATAGATGCTTCAGCCCACTCCCAGAAATGTAAAATCCTTATACATGGGGCATGACATAACCCACGGAAAGGGTTCGCAATCTGGGAGTCCTCCTGGATGCACGGCTGTCCTTGGTTGACCATGTGGCAGCCGTCACCGGGGGGGCTTTTACCAGGTCCTCCTGGCTCGCTAGTTACGCCCCCCTTCTAGATCGGGACGACATGCGAACGGTCACTCAAGCACTCGTCATGGCCCGCCTGAACTACTGTAATAGTTTCTACATGGGGCTCCCCATGGGGCGCATTTGGAGGCTTCAGCTGGTACAGAATGCAGCCGCGTGGGGGATTATGGAGGCCAGTGGCAGTGCCCATGTGGTTCTTCTCCTGTGCGAGCTGCACTGGTTGCTGGTGGGCTTTTCAAGGTGCGTTTCAAGGGTGCATTTCAAGGTGTTAGTAACCACCTTTAAAGCGCTCTATGGCTTAGGACCCAGATATTTATAGGACCGTGTTCTACCAGCCAATACCTTCCACTGACCTGTTCACTCCCACAGAGAGGGCCTCCTCAGGGTGCTGTCGGCCAGACAATGCCAACTGGTGACCCCCTTTGCCCCTCTGTGGAAGCACCCACCCTCTGGAACAACTTTCCTCCAGAGATCCGAACCATTTCTGACCTTCGTGCTTTCCACCATGCCGTAAAAACTTACCTTTTTATTCAGGCCGGTCTGGCCTAGCCACACACCCCTCCCACGAAATTTTTTTAAAAATTTAAATTTAAAATTGGCTTTTAATTTGGTTTTATATTTTGGTTTTTTAAATTTCAGCCATTCATAAATTTACTTTTAATTGTGTGTTTTAAACTGTTGTATTTGTATGTGTTTTATTGACTGTAAGGGCGGTATAGAAATGGGGAAAATAAATAAATAAATAAATGTGATATCTATATATCCTTGCTCTGAATCTTTAAGAGAATGGAAGGAAAAGACTTTATATACCATTCTCACAGTTTCATTGAACTAAATTCTGCAATTCGCTCATTGTGGACTACAGTGTGAACAGTAAAATCTTGAGTTGTGGGGGAACAGGTATGCATTTGCATTAAATCCAAATTTAGAGAATTGATGTTTTCGTCATTTGTGTAATGACATAATTACATTTTCATGTAATGAGTGCCATTACACAAATAACATGAATGGATAGAAATGAATACATTCATATTACAAAAATATGTAAATGGCATTAATTGTTTGAAAGGACTATGGAAACAACCATCTTGTCTGGTATTTCAAAAATGAAGTCCAAATGCAAATTTAGCCCATTGAATCCAAAAGCTCTAAAGAATTGCGGTTTCACTGTAATGTGTCTTCTTAGCATTGTGATCGTGACAATACTCAGATCTCTCGCTTGAAGCATGTTTTCATTTTATTGCTGTATGTTGTCATCAGCAAACTGCTTTTTTTTCTGGATTGGCATAGTCTCCCAGGAGGAGATATATACTAAAACCTGAAATTTCCTCCACTAGAACATAACAAGGTTAGTGAACTAGCAGTAAATATATTTTTGAGTGATTGACGTTTCTAATATCACTGTTGTCAAAACCAAATTTTATCCCATTACGTTTTATTCCCACTCAGTGCACTTTATCTTTTTAAATATATCATTATGCTAAAGTCAACATTTTTTCTAGGATACATGCTACATTTTTCACAAGACATTAAAGTTCGTCTCAGCAGACAGAATTTAGAGTTTCTTTCACAAGCAGCTGGGCAGAATTCTGCTCCAGGTGCCCCCACAGATGGAACTGGGGAACTCAATGGACAATGGCTCAGGCCCCACAGCACAGGGGTTGAATGCTAATTCCAGCATTTGCAAACCAGCACATGACCTATTGCATTCTGGACTCTCCTAGAGCAGGGGTGTCAAACTCAATTTCATTGAGGTCCGCAGCCACTGTGGGCTGCCATTTCCCCCAGTGATCGCTGCCTCCCTGCCACCCCCAACACCCCATCCTCCACATGGCTGCCTCTACTGTGACCACATCCCCAGGGGAGTGTCCTGCTAGCCTCCATGGCGGCCTCACAGATCAGATCCAAGGAGGCCATGGACCAGATCTGGTTCGTGGGTCTTGAAATTGACACCCCTGCCTGAGAGCTTTCATGTGTGTGTGTGGTTTTTTTTTTTGAAAGATAGCTACCTGAACAGCAGTGGGGTGTGAGGGCTCAGTGGTTTAAAGATGCTGAGCTTGCCAGCTGAAAGTTCACAGTAAGAGTTTGAGACCCGAGCACAACACAATGGGGTGAGTTCCCATCACTTGTCCCACTCCTGCCATCTTAGCAGTTCAAAAGCATGTAAATGAGAGTAGATAAATAGGTACTACTTCAGTGGGGAAGTAACAGCGTCCTGTGTGCCTCAGTCATGCTGACCACATGACCACAGAAATGTCTTTGGATAACACTGGGTTCCTTGCCTAAGAAAGGGAAATGAGTCCCTACAGTTGGGAAACCTTTATCTTTACCTTGAGAGCACATTACAGTAGATCAGAGAGATGAAGAGGAGGGTTCAAGTTACCACTGCAACATCTTCACACTCCAGATGGGGATGCAATTGGGCTGAATATACACAGTCAGCCTCCCTCCCAAACACATATTGCCCAGAACTTCAACTTGCTTATCTAGCAGTAACCATGAGTCTGATTTTCAGAGCTGTGCTTTTAGATAGAATGTCATCCTATCACTTAAAACATCAGAAAAATCCAACGAACAAAACTGCCATTCTGCCTTACCTGAGATTAATTTCAGTTTCAGTGAACTATTTATTCATTAAGTTATCAACCTCTTCATTTGTATTATTGTTTTATTGTAATGGACACACATGCACATATATTCTATATTTTTGGCAAAATTTTAACCAAAGGGCTCATTTTAAATAAAACTTCCTAAACAGATTTGCCGATTGCAGCTTATATGTACTTGACAAGATGAATGTACTTTAAGACTATGAATGTATCTTATGCTTATATATACAAATTGTTGTATCGTGGGTTCCCAAGAACGAAGCGGAGGCACACTCAGTTTGATGTCTTTATTAGATATAGTGATCCGTTGCAAGAATGGCGCTCGGCTGGCGCGCTGCCCCTTAAGTATCCCTCAGTGGGTGGCAGCCTGCCAATCCGAGCGCCGGTGATTCCCGCGCTGGTCTGTGCCCTCCCCCAGGACACAACACTAATAATGCTGTTTTATGAATGCACAAGGCTTTATTCTACCTAATTGCAGTTGAAATCAGTCACATTCCATGTCACCATATGACATTCTTTATCAGAGATAATTCAAGTAGAAAGGGTTCTGCTGACTCATGTTTGTTCTCCTTGTGAAATGAAAAGCAATTGAGCACTTGGATTGTTTCTGTTATAAGAAAAATAAATAAATTACCTGGCTTTCTTTTCCAACATGCTCCAGCTCTTTGATAACTTTCACATATCTGATTTTCATCTGGTGCATTTCTTTCGCAATCTGCACAGAAATGCAAACAAAAATAATACATTCATGTTATTGAATGCAGATGCTTAACAATGAACATTCGGTCAGCATTTGGCTATACTGTACTATAAGAGAAGCAACATAGACGGTTGACCCAGCACAGGCAGATAACAAAACCAAAACACACCTTAACTGCATTTCATTTTAGTAGGATCACTCAATTCAAAACTGTTATATGGGAAATCCTTGACTTACCACTATGCTTTTAGCAACCATTTGAAGTTACAAAGGCATTGAAAAAGCGGCTTTCAACTAGTTCTCGCATTTACAACTGTTGCAGGATCTCCAAAACGTGATCAAAATTTAGGTGCTCGGCAACTGGCATGTATTTACAATGTCTCCCGGGGTCATGTGGTTTACCAATTGTGACTTTCACAGACAGTTTCCAACAAGCAAAGTCAATGAGGAGAACTGGATTTGCTTAATGACGTTGTCATTCCCTTAACAACTGCAGTGGTATGGTTAACAATTGTTGCAAAATGGTTGTAAAATCAGACATGACTTACCAACCGTCTTTCTTTTTTTCCCTCAAAGAATTTTTATTCATTTTTTAATAAAGAAAATAAGAAAGCAACCTGTTAAATGTTTCGATCAACATGAACCAACTGAGTATACATTTTTATGCACCTTTCATCAATACTTATCAATCTTACTAATACAATTTTACACCTACTCCTTCCATCTCTTGTCTAACCATCCATAAAGATGATTCCATGTTTTGAAGTGTACTGATTCTTCTTTGTCTTTCAATATCAGAGTCAATCTGTCCATTTCTTCATCCTGTATTGTTTTTTCATTCTTCTAGTTTTGTGCAAAAACAATCCTAGCTGCTGTCAATACATTTACAATAACATAGAAGTATTGCTTATTAAACTTTTCTGGGACAATTCCCAACAAAAACAGCTTGGGTTTAAAATGTACCTGTATTCTCAACCTTTCTTGTAACCACTTAAGTATTCTTTTCCAGTATTTTTCAGCATAAGTACATGTCCACCACATATGATAGTACATACCTGTATTATTTTTGCACTTCCAACATCTATCTGACACTTCTTTATACAACTTAGACATTTTAAATGGTATCATATGCCATATATAGAACATCTTATATAAATCTTCTTTATATGCGGTAGCTTTTATCATCCCCATAGGTTCTGCTATCTATCAATATCAATAGGATATCCAAAATTTTTAGTCCATGTTATAAACAATCGTCTTTCTTTACATCAGAAATTCAAGCCCTAGCTGTGGTCCTAAATTGTAATACTATTCTGACTTAGCTACTGTAATTTTTAAAATCTGACACAGGTTTAGAAGCAATGTGAAAAGAAACAAATTGTACATAGGCAGCATGGCATATGGCTAGGTGGACACACAGTTAACATTTCTATTCATGGTATTCTATAGTTCATTGGGTGAATAGCTGTAGATTTGTGACATGTTTTCATTCAGCAGAATTTTTCTATAAGTCAGAGTTAAAGCAGCACTTCAAATCACGTGCTACAAAGAAAAATCTCATTGCAATCTTACCTTGTGGAGCACTTGAGTAAAAATATCTGTCCCTGGAACCAGGTGTAAACATAGTTCTATCTCAGGGCAGAATGTTTTGATATTTATTATTCATCAAATAGATGATGTGCAAAAAATGTTTTCTTAAGAGAAATATTGCAAAAGGAAAAAAAACTGATGTGTGTTCAGTAACATTTAAGTGAGAATGAACGTGAAAATGAACCATTGACACATTAATGTTCATTATCAACAAATAATGTCTGACTTTCTTAGAAGATGTTTCGCTATATAATCTTCTTAGTACTTTTGATGATATTTTGTGAGGGGCTGCAAAGCGGTGGTCTTTTTTTCTGCTTTCCCATCTTACTACCATATTCCTTACGGTTTAAAGTCAGAAATGAACATCGCTGTTTACCTTGGTAATGTATAATTTAGCTAGTCTGTAGGGAATGTAAAGTAGTTCTTCTTTGGATTGGTATTCATCCAGCTGATTGTCAGGAAACAAGGGTCCAGGAGAACTTGGATAATCTGCAACATATAAAAATATGGAGGGACAAAAAATAGAGCTGTGCAATACTACAGATTTAATTCTGAAACATCGCTTCAAAAAATCCTGGTGTCTGAATGCAGCACTGTCAGCAAGTCATTAAAGCCACTGCATTTTCCCACAGTGTTTTCTTTTGGTTTTCTTTGTTTTTGTAGAGGTGTTTTGTGAAGGAAATCTTACTGTTGTCAAATTTCCCCTAGCCCAGTTTTCCCTGCAAATCAAATCAAGCTAGCTTTATATATACTTCTTCCCTTGTCTTTCCGACGGGTGCTGTAGATTACTCTTTTTATGCACTTGCATAATGCCTCTTATTTCCCCATCAGGTAGCAAACATGATGGGTGCATATCTAGGCAAATATATATATTTTCGTAGATTTTCACGGGTACAGGTATGTAGGTTGAGGTGTGTTTGGGTCTTTTCTCGTGTAGGATTGAGAGTATCTTGGTGACGTTTCAGCGAGGTCTCACTCACCATCTTCAGGCTGGTGCTTTTGGCTTCGTGCTAGTGTGTACACACACACACACACACACACAGACAGTTCTTCACTTATGACTGGTCATGTAGCAACCATTTGAAGTTATGACTTCCCTGAAAAAGGGACTTAACCACCTGGATACAAAGTCATCTCCCTCTCTTGCAGTCACACAACCCCACTTCAGGCACTTGGCAACCCAGCCACATGTAGTATTCCATCATCACATGGCTGCGTCTTATGATGGCTTTGCTGAAAACTGGTTTTAGCAAACAATGGGTTTGCTTAATGATCACTTTTGACACCCATAGTGTTGGTTTAACAATTGTCACCCAAAAAACCCACCCTGTGGTAAATTACGACTGTTATGACTTATGACTGTGATGAACAGGCTCTATTAGAGTCACAAATTGAGGACTACCCAGTATGGATGCATTCAATCATTAGTGTGATGGATATTTCCTATCTTGAAAATTCAGCATTGGTCCCTGGTCAGGATAGCAGCACTGAAATTCAGATAGAGATCTACGGCTTCCTCATAGTTTTCCTGATGAATTAAAATTATTAATTCCCTGCAAGCATAATTCTAGAAATTGCAGACCTAGTAACATGTGTAATAATGGGCTTTTCTTACCATGTCCAATTTCCCCCCCCAGGGCTATATTTTTTGTTGGATGAGTTTGTATCTCATCTATCTCGTCAGTAACACTGCCTGGCAAGGAAATCCACGAGATGATGTTTGATTGTGATTTGGAGTTAACATTATTTCTCGAGCCCTCTTCAGTTACTTGGGAACTTGATGGGAAATCCGTTTGTATCCAGGCCCCTGGAAGAGAAAAAAGTCTTTCATTCATACAGTTAAACCTGGAAAAGCAAACCTAAAAAAAAATGATTCTGTGTCAGAGAAACTGCAGTGAATGTAAAGGCGTTCGGTTATCCCTTCACTTCTTTCTGAAGTGCAAAAGGTGTCATGCTTGTGGTATCTCTATCTACCATGTTTCCCTGACAACAAGACAGGGTCTTATATTCATTTTTGCTCCAAAAGACACATTAGGGCTTACTTTTAGTTAGGTCTTATTTTTGGGTAAATATGGTACTCAGTGTGTCCATCGGCTGATGATCTTAACTGGGGCTTATTTTGGGGGTAGGGTTTATATTATGAGCATCCTGAAAAATCATGCTAGGGCTTATTTTCTGGTTAGGTCTTATTTTCGAGGAAACAGAGTGTCTGTCTGTCTGTCTGTCTGTCTGTCTGTCTGTCTGTCTGTTTGTCTTCTGCCTGTCAGACCTGCTACCACTAAATAGAAAGGATCCTTTGCTCCATTTGTTGAGAAAGGTATAGTTTTATTAGAAATCAAGTGTGTTGCGGTAATGCATAGACAGTGATTTACTCTCATCATTGCATTGCAGAAGCATGTATATTATGAATTTCCCACTTATTATTCTTAATAAAGGAAGAAATAAGTGTAGCAAAGATTCAGGATTTTCCCATCTGTACAGAATTTCATGATATGCTAAAGATATGCAAAATTCAGCCAAGGGATGAAGAAAACCATCTTTACTACTATCTACTGGTCGCCTAGATTATTGCAGCCTATATAAAGTATAATTCAGGATGCATGTAGAAAGTTACAGACCAATCAAATCATTCATTCACATTTACAGCACACAATACACTTCTTAACCTGCTTTTGTAATGTGACTTTCCCTTCTATATTCTGTTGATTTCTCAAAATATTTTATAGCCATTTTTTCCTCCACACTGCAAATTCCTGTCATATTTAGACACTGAACATGCCAGCATTATAACTCTGGTCAGTGAGTAGGTTTAAGACAGTAGTAAATGCTTTCCAACTCGTTTCTACTTCCTCTTTGATTTTTTAAGCAATGAGGAAGTAAGCTGAGGAGAGGAAATCCAGAATTGTTTTCATTTTCTTCCCCTAATTCTATTTTTCACTCCATAACCTCAGAGTATTGTTTGTTTTAGAAGGTGATTAAACTAAATGTTAATTCTGAAATTAATACCTGTGCACTCTTCCTCAGTTTGATTGCAACAAAGATGAGAGGTCTGAGTAAATATATCTAGGATCAGGGTTACCATGGTTTGAGGAATAAATACCAGTGGTTCACCACTCATTGGCCTCATTGCTGAAGTGTGTTCAAGCTCACTCAGAGGAGCAAAGCAGTTTATGTTGAAGTATTTTTCATAGCTCAAGAATAGAAATAATACACATTAACAAGGAAATGGGTAAATACAGAAATACACAAGGACGTACTAGAAGCATGTTTTGAATTAGCTTGGGCCATACAGCATGCTAAACCTTTCCACATTGTTTGTACAGTGTCTGAGTTCAGATAACACACCAGCACCCATGAGAAAAGTCACATTCTGGCATAAAACAAATCTTGAACCCAGTCATCAAAAGGGCTGCATGAATGAGAGGCATACACTAACAGAAAGAAAGAAATGCGATGAGAAGATACTTTCCCGTAGTTCACTGATTCCAGACAAAGTGAAAAGTTGGTTGGAAACTTACAGCGCTCCAGAGTTTTTCAACTAAAATTCTAGTGAAGGGATTTTGGCCAAGTGGGAGTATTCATAAGATTATTCATATGCCTCTGGGCAGACTCAGGCAAACAGTTAAATATCCTTACAGTATTCACTTTTTTATGAAGCTCTTGGTGTCTTGTGAGACTCATTTGGGAAAACTTCAGACGAAGAGAAAAATTACAACCATGATTTAAACTATTAGAACTTATAAGTACTCTTATGTCAGGCTCATAGAAGCAACATTATAACTTTACATTCATCTAATATGCAATAACTGTAATAACTTTCATTGTAACTAGGGAATGAATGCAAGAGATTTATAGCTTAAATGAAACACATTGAAAGTACATTTGACAAATGAAAGTACATTTGTCACATAATGTCTAGCCAGCAATTTATGAATCACAAATTCAATTTAAATTAGGATTATCCTAATGTCATCAGGTAGCTACATATTCTGACCATAATTTTCTGGTTTTGACGAATGGGTGTTGGAAAATGCCATTAGTCTTAATGTAGTTGAGCTTGTTTGCCAAACTCATACAGAACTAAACAAGAATGGAGGTACAAGATACTGCACATCCCAATTTATTAAGCTAAGGTATATTTATCTGAATGTGACCAACATTTGTACTTCAAATCTATTATTAAAAATTCTTTTCTCTCTTTACACACTAGGTATGTTTGCGTTCTGAAAGGGGTTTGAGGTGTCTGTGGTATTCTTGAACAAAACAAAACTGGGTCAATTAATGCTCTGAGGGTTACTTTTAGCCCTGAATTGCCAGTGTTAGTTTGAAGCTAGAGTAATTCTCTCCAGTTAACTATGTTATCAAGATAGCTGAGAGAGGTATTTAATGACTCCTCTGCCTTTTGGGACACAGAGAAGTTCTGCAAAGCTATGTCATGTTTTTGTCTTGGTGGGAAGTCAAAATGGGGCCAGGATTTATTTTTTTTAATGAGCGTGTATGGTGTCATCCTAATTGAGAAATTCTATCCATGGGATTGCACGGAGTTGAAAATGACTTAATGGCACATCATCAATCAATGGCTTTATGCCATCACCTTAACTGGGGTGGCACCTGTTCTTATTTCACCATTGGGGTGGCAAAGAGGACTACCAAAAAGAATGACAAGAGAAGAGAAACAGAAGGAGAGAGGGTGATAGGGAGAAGCATGGCAAATTTGGGAGGATTCGAAAATCCAGTTTAAGACATCCCAACCTGTGTAGTGCTAGTTCATGGAAACTGGTCATTTGACTCAAGGAGAGCATGACTTCATCAGTTGTTGTTGTTGTTGTTGTCGTCGTCCTTCTTCTTCTTCTTCTTCTTCTTCTTCTTCTTCTTCTTCTTCTTCTTCTTCTTCTTCTTCTTCTTCTTCTTCT
>JANHFO010419208.1:0-13297 GCA_032468095.1 Pareas carinatus
CTAGAAGGTCTCCCAAATGTCTGAGTAGTTGGGAGGGGGGAAACAGCTCCCAACATCTGCTGACCACTTGATTGACAATAAGGTCAGACAGCTAGGAGCCTTGCCTTGACCAGCAGGCTCCCAGGGTCTGCAAGGAGCCTTGCTTTAGCCACCAGACTCCTTGGATCCAACACTCACTTTTGCCACAGACTCCACGGCACATTTGAGCCGCCCGCCTTACCCCCGACAGGGGAGGGAGGAAGCGCTCCCATTGGGCTGCTGGGCAGTGGGGCGGGTGAGGTCAGAACTGCCCTCAGGTTTGCGTGGAGGGGGGAGGCGAGCCCTGCTTTCTAGCAAAGGACTCGGCGCCTGGGCGATGGCATGTGTGCCCACAGGTTCACCACCAATGCTATAGGCAATGGAGTTCAGATGACTTCCCGTGCCTATTTTTCTTCAGAAACAAACAAAACAAAAAAAAGGTGTGCGGAAGAAATAAAGCAATAAAGCAGGGAGGGAACACCCTCCCATAAATCAAGAGGAGAGGGGCAGCGTGGCAATGCCAGACACCAAAAGAAAAAACATTTCCCACGGCAAATTTTTGGGATTGTTCCAGTAAGATAACAGACTGTGGCCTTACACTTCTATATATCAAGTTGGTGTAATCGATTCCATTCATCTGAGAACTGATTTTCCCCACAAGGAGAGAACAAAAACACTCAAAACAGCTATGGGGCAAATTCTGGTGACCCAAATGGCTGATAATGCATGCTCCTAATCATGGCTTCATCTGTGCCTTTGCACACATCCATTATTGTATGACCAAGGAATGTATTTATTCATTTATTTACTGAAAAAAAAATCTTCTGTATTGTTTCTCAGTACAGAATACCGTTACTTCTACCAAGATACCACAGTGGTTTACAATAAGTGTAAAAAACATTTCAGAGGGCTTTTTTTTTTAAAAAAAAACAATATCTGTACAATCAATGCATTTAGGTGCAAATGTAGGGAGAGTCAATAGCCATAGAAATAGGAAAATTAAAAAGGGTTGGCAGAATGGAGGAATCTAGTACATGTTTTCCTTTTATAGCAAGCATGACTAGGCAGGGGGAAGGGCAAAAAGGTCACAACTAGTAAAGTAAATAAAACTCTGGTTAATTGTAACATCTCGGATTAGGTGAGTGAGGTGAGGCAACCATGCCGTTTTTAAACAAATGGTTGAATAACCTGGTGAGACTCAAAAATATCAGAGAGAAAAATCTCTAAATTTACGGAACAGCAATTGAGCTGGGTTTGATCTGGGCAACATGCTGATCTGCAGAGAGCAAAGAAGGGTGGAGTAACTGCCTGCTTTTACATCCTCGGTGTCTCACCAACTTGACCACTTTAAGAAATCTGGGCTTCAACTCCCAGAATTCCCCCGCCAGCATAGAATTCTGGGAGTTGAAGTCCAGATTTCTTAAAGTGGCCAAGATTGAGAAACACGGTATCTCAATCTTGAGATTTTATAGTTTATATTTTTATAGATTTATATTCCATCTCAATCACCTAGGAGTGGACCTCAGGACAAAGGAAATGAGCTCGTAATAAAAGATTTGCCGTCAGTGTGTTCTTAGCTTAGCAATTGCAGGGATTCACTTAACAACTGTGGCAAGAAAGGTTGTAAAATGGGACAAAGCTCACTGTCTCACTTAGCCATGGAAGATTTGGGCTCCATCGCGACCACAGGTTGAAGACTACTTCGCAGTTTGCTCTAAGAAAAGCAGCGAAGGGTCGTGTCTGGTTAGCATTTGCACGGGACAGACAAGAAAAACCCACTTTGAAGACTTCAGTGTGATGCTTAAAGAAAGCAGAAAGAAAGCCCTGGAAAAAGGCCTTGGCAGACTACTTCGGCCTGTCCTCATGGCGACCAAGAGTCCATTTCAATTCATTGAGATTTTCTCTAGGGCCATTTGCTGTAAAAATGGAAGGTGATGGCATGAACTCAGAAGGAGTGGAGGAGATGTGTATTTGCAAAGCCTGCATAACAAAGATAAAGAGGGTGTGTGGACAGGTGCCTTTTGATGTAGAAAGCAAGATCTGACTGTCAGGCATATCCTACGAGACATACTGGTAAGATAAGTGTAAGAACGGGCGAAGAACGAAGCAGGAGACGCTTTGCTAACAAGAAAACACTCTTTATTCTTACAGAAACTTCCAGCAACATTCAAACCCTCTTGCTGCTTTTTTAAGATGGCGTGGCTTAGCGCTTTAACCAATCGCGGCTTATAGCTCAGCCTACGCAGACTGGAAGGGAAGCCAATTGCCAGCTTCAGGAAGTCTGGTAATTATACCAGTATACAACACACCTAACCCTTAGATGTGTACAGACGAAGTCATCCAAGTAGGTGCGGTGCCTGCAAGCCCGATTAGGCCTGTGCAGTTTATTCTGCAGAGGAACAGCAGCCGGCGAGGTTGAACTTGTCTGAGGTTCCAAAGCTCCCTTCGGAAGCTCCTGGAAAACTCCAGGCATGGCCTCTGCCATGGCTTGAGGAGGATCCACGCAGTCTCTCCAGAGGGACGCGCAGTCGCCAGGTAGGTCATCCGTGTTGTTGGGACCCTTGGTTTCTACAGGGGGAGGAAGATTAAAGTTACTGGGGGCTAATGTGGTGCCTTGTAGTTGTGGCTGGGAGATACCCCACAACTGGTCAATGTAGCAGCACCATTTCGTTCCATCTAGCAGGGTGCTGAACCAATCAACTCCGAGAATGGTAGGAAGCTGTCCCCTGACAACCGTTATAGGCAGGTTTCTTTTAAATTGGTTGACCTTTTTTCTCGCAGTGGTGGCATGTTGCATCCCGGAAGTGACAAACAGCTCTCGGGTACTGTCCCCCACAGCTGGCACATTTGCAATTGTTTTCTGGTCTCTGCCAATTTGTTTGGTGTATTTCTTCCTCCACGTTGTCGCTGGTCACCTCGCCGAAGTCTTGGTAGCTTGCTTTGTGTACCGAGGCCCCAGTTATGGTTGCTGCTGGTGCCCCCGCAATCTTTTGTACTGACTTAGCAGCGGCATTGGATGATTCGACCACCCTTGCCTCATCCGAAGCTATTTGCACGGTCAGTTTTGAATTTGCCAGTAGTCTCCACTGTAGTCGGATGTCTCTCATACCAAAGATTAATTGGTCCAATAAACTGTCATCGAGGTTGTGGAACTGGCAACCGACAGCCGCCTTCCTTAAAGCTGCGACGTATTGGTTGATTGACACCCCATCTTTCTGCATTCATACCTTTGCACAAATTTAGACGGAGCTGGGGCATAATGAGCCCTCAGCACATCAAGCAGATCTTGCCAGAGGAATGCCTGCATGGTGTTCGGTTCAGACAATGTTCTTGCAGTATTGAATACCTTATGGCCACAGTGGCTTAAAAGCAAGGCTTTTTTCCCCATTTTATCTGATATATCAGGGAGGTCACGTGCTTCGATAAAGAATTCAAATCTCATCATGAATGCATCCCAATACTCCTTAGTGAGATCGCATTGGTGGGTGGATGGATGACATGCTGGCAGTAGCACTTTAAATCCGATTCTCACTCGTCCGCCTGGCTGGAAGTCTCCACGAATTCTCCTGGTTCGCCTCGTTCTCTAACCCTTTCTCCAAAGATCCCATCCTCGTCACCAAGTGTAAGAATGGGAGAAGAACGAAGCAGGAGACATTTTACACCAGCAATGTTCAAACCCTCGCTGCTTTTTAAGCTGGCGCAGCTTACCGCTTTAACCAATCGTGGCTTATTTTTCTCTTTCAGCTCAGCCAACACAGACCGGAGGGGAAGTTAAGTGCCGGCTCCAGGAAGTCTGGTAATTATACCAGTATACAACAATAAGGAACAGGGCTAAGACAGGGCCGAGATAAGACTTGGTAAAAGTCTTCTAGGGTGCCTATTATTTAACTTTTAGGAATAGGGTTGAAGTAGGATCAATAGATATGGGGCACAATGGTTAGGATGCTGAGCTTGTCGATTGCAAGGTTGGCGGTTCGAATCCCTAGCATCACGTAACGGAGTGAGCTCCCGTGACTTGCCCCAGCTTCTGCCAACCTAGCCTTTCGAAAGCATGTAAAAATTAAGTAGAAAAATAGGGACCATCTCGGTGGGAAGGGAAGAGCATGCCGTGCGCCTTTGGTGTTCAGTCATGCCGGCCACATGACCACGGCGACGTCTTCGGACAGCGCTGGCTCTTTGGCTTTGAAACGGAGATGAGCAGCGCCCCCTTGAGTCAGACATGACTAGCAGGCATGTGTGGGGGGGAACCTTTACCGTTACTTTAGAGCCAATAGAATACTTGTTAGATGACTTTTGAAGTGTTTATTAGTTAAGACTTAGAAATAGGGATGATGTGGAGCCAGTAGAGAATCCTTTAGACCAGTGACCTTTTGGCCACCAGGCACCGGTTCCTTGGAGAAAGGTTTTTCTGCGGACCGGAGGGGGCATGACTTTACATGCTGCCCACATCCTGCCAATGGGGCTTGGCTTTTTTGTGCGGCCCAGTTGGTGGCATGCCACAGACCAACGGTGGTCCACGGCATGCCAGCAACCGAGCCTCGCCAACAAGCCAAGCCCTATCTGTAGGATGCAGGCAGCCCGTAAAAGCATGGAAAAATCTTTCTCCGTGGAACAGGTCCCTGGTGCCCAAAAGGTTGGGGGCTGCTGTATTAGGCAATGTTGTCTTATCCCGCCTTGGCAAAACTGTATAAAGGCTTGTTGAACCTTTACCTCTCTCTGGGGCCTGGCACTTTGCTGGCTGGGACCCCTTTTGCTGAAGGGCTTCGACAAAAGGAAGCGAAAGCCGCACCTCCTGCCTGGGGTTCTTCATCGGCTTTGGCTCCAGGGTCAGACCCGAACGGGGGGCAGCAGTACCTTGACCTGGGTCCCCTTCTGCACAACCAGTTGCTAATCTTTTCTGTATCTGTTTTCTGTCTTGTTCTTTTTTTTTAACAAAAAATATTCTCCTCTCCTTCCGAGTGACCTTTCCCCTCACCTTAGACTTGGAGGTTGTTGGATGAACATGCTTCAGGACCAAAGTCAAATCGATTTCATTTCTTATTTTTTAAATATTATAAATATTGGATTTTGGCCCAGTTGCAGTTAGCTGCCTCACTAGCCCCAATAAATCACACTTCAATGAGAAGTCATCTCCTGCTGTCCTGCTGCCTCCTGTGAGCTAATCTCAAATGAACCAGCATTAAAAAATTTGTTTAATGAAAACATCAAACCAGTTCCTGGTGGTAATAACTGCTATTAAATCAACGGTGCTTCCTAGGTTTTTTTTTTTTTTAAAATATTCCATTCAGTCGTGTCCGATTCTCACAGGCGGCCTGGGCAAGTTCTGGCAGTTTTCTTGGCAAGATGTTTCAGAAGTGGTTTGCCATTGCCTGCTTCCTAGGGCTGAGGGAAAGTGACTGGTCTAATGTCGCTCTTTTGATTTTGAGCCTAAAGCATGACTAGAACTCAGGGTCTCCCACTTTCTGGTCCTAACCATTATACCAGACCATCTCTCCCCCTTCCTATTACAACCCCAGAAATGCAGGGAGGTGAGTGTGAAGAACTGGCTAATTTAGATATGATGTTCCTTGGTTGAACAAGTGGACTACTCATGCTAGTCTTGGGAACTGCAATGGCAAAAAAATTTTAAAAAAGGATTTAGGATTGAAGGGCTGAAGGATTCTCTGAAGCAGGTAGGAGCGTGGATGAAACGGCTTGCATCCCTTTGCATCGATCAGACCTGTTCTTGGGGACTGCAAGCCATCCAAGGAAAATGGATGTAAGCACCTTTGGGCCTTCAGTCTGTATCCCCGCATAGATTAAAAGTTAAAACGTTGGACTAAGATCAGTTGAGGGTCATAGTCCAAACTGTTTTGTTCAGCTATAGAGTTGAAAAGGGTTTCTCAATTTTAAAACGTTTTCCAACAGATTTCGAGTTTCTGCTTGTAGAATTAGTTAATTAAAAAGTAGAAGCTGAAAATCTAACAGAGAAGGGTCGAGCTTAATTAAAGAAAGCCTCCAACTCTAGTTAATACAAAGTTAAAACCCCAGTCCATGTGCTGGCACCTGTTCACAGCTTGCTAGCAACCAGGCTCTATGGAAACAAGCCAACCCCCATGCAAAACCATGATCCCTCTGGTCTATGGAAAACCACTGATCTACACAACCACTCAATCAACATGAAAATTCAATGGGATACTGCAATTGACTTGACTTGACTTGACTTAACTAATGCTTAGGCATTCTTGACCACCAGCAGCTTGTATGTAGTCTTCAGGGGCAGAGCCACTTATTCCGCATTGCATTAATCCTGATGAGAAGTGATTAGGGTATGGTTGACTGTGAGTAAGGTCTCCTGATGCAGGAATGGGCACAACTAGCACACAAGATGGATTTGTAGAAAGGACCTCTGGTCACAGTTGCCACCTGCTGTTTGTGCACTTTGATCTGCCTGGGATACAGCAACCCCACCCAAATCAAAATATGGAAAGCCTTGGTCCAAGTGGCCCTCAAATCCATAGTCTTGTTGAGCTGAGCCTGAGCTTGTTTTCCTTTATCCAAATCTCCTTGGCCTCCAATATCAAGAACGAACTTCAGAAACATCTTTTGGATGGCTCAGAGTTGAGTTGTATAACTAGGCATCTTCAGCATGCTGATAACACTCAATCCTGGTCAACAGCAGAACTTCCTGAAGGTGCATATAAAATGCTAAGCAGGAGAGGAAGATATTAGGGCTCTGATGTATTCCACAAAATAGGGACCAAATGCTGGATCTCACTACTCCATCAAAACTGATTGATACAATTCCAAGAAGGAGAACCACCATAACAGGATGCTCTGATGCCCAAATATGGAGCCAGTCCTGAAGAGTATCATGATTGATAATATTGAAGGCCACTCAGAGATTGAGGAGGACCAAAATGGATGCATCATCCCCGTTCCAATCCTACCATAGATCATCCACAAATGTGATCAATGGTTTGGGTTTTTTTGGTACTTTGCCCAGGCCTGAAATCTGATCGAAAGAAGTCCAAAAAGAAGACCACACCTTCTTATTGCATCCAGTTTTGTTCACCACACTATAAAAAAAAGATATGGAGACCCTAGAAAGAGGACAGAGAAAAGCAACAAAAGATGATTAGGGGGCTGGAGGCTAAAACATACAAAGAACGGCTGCAAGAACTGGGCATGGCTAGTTTAGTGAAGAGAAGGACCAGAGGGGGACATGATAACAGTGCTCCAATACTTGAGGAGCTGTCACAAAGAGGTCAACCTAGATCTCAAAGCCCCCGAAGGCCAAACAAGGAACAACGGATGGAAACGGATCAAGGAGAGATTCAACCCAGAAATAAGAAGAAATTTCCTGACAGTGAGAACACTCAACCAGTGGAACTGAAGCTGCCTTCGGAGGTTGTGGGTGCTTCATCACTGGAGGCTTTCAAGAAGAGACTAGAGACAGCCGCTTGTCAAAAATGGTCTAGGGACTCCTGCTTGTGTAGGGGGTTGGACTAGATGACCTACAAGGTCTCTTCCAACTCTGTTGATCTGTTAAAAAATCCACTTCCTCCATGGTCCTTTGAAGCTTCAGGTCCATCATCTTTTTAATAACTTTCCTCAGAAAGTTAAACATCGAAAATGGGTCAGAAATTATCTAGCTTTGTATGAATCGAACAAAATATGCTTCTCACCAGGAAGAATATGAGCTTATTTTAAGCTCCCCCTCAGACGTCTTTCTTCAATTTATATAAAAAGACTAAAGGAATTCTTTCACTTGGTTATACTCCACCCCCATCTCCTTTATATACCTCAAAACAAATACAGCTGAACCGAAAAGCACTAAAATATAATATTTTGTGGCATGGAGATTGGACTAGATTCCAGACCTTGATTAAAACACAAATATTTGTGAAAAACCCCTGCAACATCTGAAATTGTAATATAAACTTATTGTAATAAATTCTCAAAATAGGAAAAAAGAGAAAAACATACAGAAAACGATTATGGCAAGAGCTGCAGTCACAACTGCAAACCAAATGACAGCCTATTGAGGGTCTTGGACACCTCTGAATCTGATTCAGAGGCTAAAGAAGCTGAACCTAGGTGTCCAACTAGACAGCCACCAACTGAAAGCAGCTTCTAGAGACATTGAACTGGAGCAGATGTGGTGTCAAATGTCCTAAAATCCTTCCCTTCAAAGAAACTCTCAAAGTTGGTCATCTTCAAAAGTTCATTGATTTATTAGAGAGGTAGCAGGCACAAGAGAAAAGTGAAGCTGTTTCTAGCTTCTCCTCCCACCTGACATTGATATTTTAAACAGTCACCCCCCCAGTCTAAACTACTAAACATCACATGGTACTGATAACAGGCAGGTTTGTATGTTACCGATGCAGTCCATCTGTGGAGGCATCCTGGAGTAGCAAACTTATCAGCAAAGAAATATGTAAACAAATTCAAACCATTGCATTTCTCCCAGCAGATCTCAGACAGCTCTACTACGACATTCCTCCTCCCTCCCCCCTTCAGCTAGCATTGGCAAGTTCGAAGTGCGGTTTTCAGGCTGACAGGATTTGCGCAGAATGTGACATGGGGGCTCACTCAGATCTTAAGTGGTTGATGTTGATATCTAGCTCAAGAACATGCTGGTTATTATGTTCTGAGGGTTTTTGTGGGAGGCATTAAAGAGGCTTGTCTTTAAACAATCAACAGTTTATTATCAAATTGGAACAAAACAGCACAAACTGACAGAAGTAGCGAGAAACGCCACACAACTGTTTTTTATAGTGACAGCTGGTCGGCGGCAACCAATGAGAGCGTCAGGATTTCCCGCGCTTGCTTTCCCATGTCTCTAAAACTCGGTTGGGCTTGCAACAATCCCAACCGTCAAATGTGTATTGATACTTTTGCAACTGATGTGTATTAGTGGTTTCGTGCCGCTTAACCCTATACACTACACCGGTGGTTAAGAAGAGCAGACAAAGGCAAGTAGGAAGAGAGGGCACCATCTTCCCTAATTAAGCCATATCAGCAATTTGGACCATAAATGAGTAACTGCCAAACTTTCCTCCCTTGTTGGAAACAGCCCTCCTGCTTCTGATTTTTGCTCCTACTCCAAATACTTTTTGCTCTGTGTTTGAGCCTTGACTCAGCTCTAGAACAGGGATAATGAACCTGTTATGTATTGACAGTGTATAGGATTTTGCTGAATCACTGGCTAAGGTAGCTGAAGCCTGAGTAGGCTCAGATTGACTGTCTGCAGGGCTTCTTTGTGTGGGAAATTACCGATTGCCGATTGGTCACCGCCTAGTGGCCACAAGTATATATAGTTGCTGTGCAGTAGAAATTGTTGACTCTGTCTGCGTATGCTTGTTATTGCGTTGTTGGCTTCTATCTGCATGTATTTGTTACTGCTATACCTGAAATAAACCTGTTCTTGTTTGCAACCTCCGACTCTTCAATGCCTCACAGAACTCAGAATACAACAGAATCTATGACATGTGTGTGTTGCAGATGGCAAGCCATGCTGGTTTTGATGTCATGTCAGATCTCCAGACCCTGCAGAAGTTCTGTGCCTTCGCACAGCCTCCGAGACATCTGAAAATCACATGAGGCATGTGTGCGCGTGTCTATGTGTGACATGCCAGGAAAGTTGAGGTAGACATTTTCTGAATTTTTGATGCACCAAGCTCAAAAGGCTCACCAACATTGCTCTAGGACTTGCTTGCAGAAATCAAGTCTGTCAGAATTGAAAACTCTAGCAACTACATGGCCCTTCGCTTCCAGCTTGTCATTTCTTTGGGAGAGGGGGGGGGAGTGTAATGGAGAATCAAAATAAGGCCCGTCTGCAGATCGTGGGACCTGACTGAGCACTTTAAGGTCACTTCCAGCAGGTGTGAATTGAGCAGACCATTCTCATAACAAAGTGCATTGTTTGTCGGATCGTGTGATGTATTGAAGGGGTTGGACCCTGGGAAAGCTAAAGTTTAACTTGTATATCTTTACATAGAACTTTCCAGAGTCGGTTTTTCTTTTGACTGTGCCTTTGCAGTGTTGGAAGAAAAATCTAGTCCAGTTTCAAGCTGGGAGACGGACAACGAAGAAATGAATTGGAAGCAGCTGTGTGAAAGGAGGTCTCCATTTTATTTAGTTAACCAGAGGCAGTGGCCGAAAGGCCTCTGGACTGGCAGGTAAAATCAGTTCGGTAGGTATATGGATTTTTATAGTTTTCTGGTATATTTCACAAGCATTAGTTTACATTTCTTTGCCTTTTATTATTTAAATTGTGCTTCCTGGCTTCGGAGGATAATATAAAACCTGTGATCTTACTTGGGGCTTGGGAAATGTAAATTTACGTATTGGCTTTCTTAGTTTTAATCCTGTCAGTTGGTGCTGCCGTGGCCTGATCTCTCCCTTCTCCACCATGCCCCCTGCCGTGTCCCCCTGTGATCCCCACAGACCCCCAACAGACCCTCCCAATGGATTCCTCCAGACTCCAACGTGGACCATGTGGTCCCCACCAATCCCTCCACAGCTGCCGATGGCCCCCCACGGCTGAAGGCCCCCTACCCGGAAGGCTCCCATCTCCAGGGAGTGCCCTGCTCGCTGCCAGGTCTAGCCTGCGAGTTGGATACATGTAAACTGTGGATCGTATCCAGTCTGCCAGCCGCCAGTTTGACATCTATGCATTTCTCCCCTGACGTTCGAGCTGGTTTCCTGTAATTTTGGAGTGAAGGGTATGGGAGATGGGGGGGGGGTTCTGATCTTACAGCAGTGTATAAAATAAACATTAAGACTTTTGGATTTGAAATGTCCCAGGAGTTTTAGTTTGGATCTCACTAGTGGGACCGTCGACCTTGTCATTTGGACCACACTCCTGTCTCCTCTTCTGGGTCTCTCCTGCTAGCAGCCCGCGAGCTATTCATGTCACAAGGTGGCTAAAACTCTTTGATCTCACTAAAACTTCATGGCTCTTAGTCTAAATGCAGGTAGTCTTTGGGTTACAAGGACAACTGAGCCCAAAATTTCTGTTGCTAAGTGAGACATTTGTTAAGTGAATTTTGCCTCATTTAATGAACTTTCTTTCCCACCATTGTTAAGTGAATCACCGTAGCCGTTAAATTAGTAACACGGTTGTTAAGTGAATCTGGCATTCCCATTGACTTTGAAGGTCACGAAAGGGGATGACATGAACCCGGGACACTGCGATCGTCCAAATAGGAGCCAGTTGCCAAGCACCTGCATTTTGATTCCATGACCATGGGGGACGCCGTAAGAGTCGTAAGTGTGAAAAACGGTCATAAGTTACTTTTTTCTGTGCTGTTGTAACTTCAAACCATCACTAAGTGAACTGTTGTAAGTCAAGGCCTGCCTGTATGTGCTCCATCACTGGCTGCTGTCAGAAGATTTAAAATACAGCTAGACTTGTTATAACCTTGAATTAGGTTTGCATCAGGTTGCAAAAATTGCTCTTTGTGAGTATGTGTTTGTGTAAGACTAAGCCTCTCTCCAGCACAGAATATATGCATGAAATATGAAGTCTTAAAACCTTTGTTCAAGTAAATAATTTCCCAGTGGAAATGTTGTAATGTTCCCACAATCTTGGTGTCCACCGCTTCTTGGGATAATTAACAATCACATCAGGACAAAAGGGAATTTGCTTATTTCAATATCCAGGGATAACACAAATCGTTGCAGGAGTCTGTCTGTCTGTCTGTCTGTCTGTCTGTCTGTCTGTCTGTCTGTCTGTCTGTCTGTCTTCCTTTCCCCCCTCCCCTTGCTGCTGCCTAGTCATATGTTCTGATTTCTCAGAAATATTTATTATTTTACTGCTTTTAAAATAATGATATAAAAGGGGAAAAAAACCTCACAAAGATAAAAATGCATGCATTATTAAAGAAAAGAAAAAAACACATACAAAGTGTTTTGAATAACAATCGTATTAGATAACTATATATACTGTGTTTCCCCGAAAATAAGACCCGGTCTTATATTAATTTTTGGTCCAAAAGACACATTTGGGCTTATTTTCTTAACTGGGGCTTATTTTTGGGATAGGGCTCCTATTACGACCATCCTGAAAAATCAGGCTAGGGCTTATTTTTCGATTAGGGTAGAATTGCAACTATTTACTGCTCAAATGACACATTATGCTTTTCATCTTCCTTCCTTCCTTGCATTGGTTCATATTTTTCTCATGAGATAAATTTTGATAAAGTTCTTTCATTCTATTATTCTTGAAGGCAACTCTGGAGATAATATGTACTTTGTCCCCCATATTCCAGCACCATTTCATTTCTGGCTGCTTGCAATATTTTATCCTAACCAGATCTCCTCAAAATTCAACAATTTCTGGATTAGGATTTTGAGAACAGTTATCCCTCCAGGGCACATGAAAAACACCAATCAAATCTACCTGATCTAAGTGGAGCAGCTCCCGAAAATACTTTTTTCTATAGCAACCATCAAAGTTTGTTTACCTTTCAGATAAGGGAAATTCAAAACAGTTTTTTTCCTCCTTGTTTATTGACCTTGGATCTAATCCAGTTCTTGGCAGCAAACCAGATTGTCATTCTTAGTTTGCTCTGACTCTTCCAACATTTCCTCTTCTCAGACGGCTCATTCTTACATTCTCGCTCCTTAAACTTTTAAAACTGTATTATTTTATATGTCTCCATATAATAAAATTAAACATGCCTATGTCTTTCTATATACGAGAGAGACATATTTAGCTTTATTATATATAGACACATAGATTCATCTGCAAGCAATGCTACAACTATTCATGTTAGAATAGCTGCTGAATTCAATATTTTAAGGATATGACCTTATACAATACACACATATGTATTTTTATATATCTCTATATGTTTGTGTAAAATGATATACATATCTATAATCATAATTATATTATAATATATATTACAAACATACATATATGCATAAATACATATGTGTGCGTACTGTATATATAAGGTAAGGGTAAAGGTTCACCACCACCCCGCACATGCGTGCTAGTTGTGTCCGACTCTAGGGGGCGATGTTCATCTCCGTTTCAAAGCTGAAGAGCCAGCACTGTCCGAAGACGTCCCTGTGGTCATGTGGCCGGCATGACTAGACGCCTAAGGTGGACGAAGCGCTGTTTCCCATCGAAGTGGTCCCTATTTTTCTACTTGCATATAGATATACATATACGGTATGCATACTGTATATGTACATATCCTTAAAATATTAAATTCAGCAGTTATCTATCTATCTATCTATCTATCTATCTATCTATCTATCTATCTATCTATCTATCTATCTA
>JANHFO010419373.1:0-13273 GCA_032468095.1 Pareas carinatus
ACAAATTTGATGAGTTCCCCATCTATCCCCTCATCTAAATCATTGATCAAGATATTGAAGACTACTGGGCCAGAGACAGAGTCTTGGGGTGCCCTACTACATACTATGGTGACTGGGCTGGTTTTTATATTGTGTTTGTATGTAACTATGATTTGCTTAATGAGACATTGTTGACAAGGCTATTCTCTGAATAGGGATAGTACATGGAACCATAAATCACTTCTTAAAGTCTAGGTTGCAGTCACAGTCTAAACTGAAACCAGCATACCTACTTGCTTCAGCATACCTACGTGATTCAGCATTCTATATTAATATAGTTATTCTATTACTATTGTTATGTCCTGGGGTTTATTCAGTGACTTATACTTCAAGTTAGTGACTGTTACTCAGGCCAGACTAACTGTCTCCAACCGGGACAAAATGCGGGAAAACTGGGACTGGGGATTGGTTAACACTTCTTGTTATGAGTATATAAAGGCTGTTTGCTCTCTCATTCTGGCATGTGATCATCCTATTTATTTGTAAATAAATATTCCTGTTTTACTACAACCGTCTCCATCTTATGACTGGTCCCAAGTTCTAACAACTATATTGCTGGTTTTCAACCTGTGCCATTGATTACAGCTCTATGTGTGATGTTGTGGTGGTGTTATGTTTATCAGTATAGCTTATAAAGACAAACTTGGGTGATGAAAGTGATCTGCAGTAGCAATTTAAGGCACAAGAGGGAGCAATCTGCAAGATCAAAGCAATTTTTATATTTGTAGAAGCCAGTTTCCAGATTTGCTCTCCCAATAATTTTAGTTTCTAAATTTAGAGCCCAGTAAGGTCTAAACACAGAATTTTAATGATTATTGGAAGAGAAAAGAGGAACTTTTTAAACAGTCTTCTTACCTTACCTTTTTCTTTTCATATACAAGTCAAGGAAGGAAGCACACTCACACTCCTTTCTTCTCCTTTTTTGCCCACAACAGCAACCCTGTAAGGCCAGTTGGGCTGAGAGAGAGAGTAACTGCCCCCTAATCACCCAACTAATTTTTCATGCCTAAGCAGGACTATAAGTCAAAGTTGCCTGGTTTCTGGGCCAACACCTTAATCACAACACCAAGCTGGCTCTCACTTAATGGGGATGGAAAGAAATGGACTATATTATGCACTCTCCTTCCATTGAAAAAAGGCACATCCAATCATTAGGGAAGGAAACATTACTTATGAGATGTTGGCTTATTTCCATGCATTAGATTGTATTTTTAATCTTACTCAGTCCATGAAGGCCATAATGTTTGCTTTACCCATTGTGATACATAGAAGATACATGGTACTTTACTTTTATGCTTGTTCTGTCTTGTGCCTTTCAGGATTAGCTAACTGACCTGCTCCCTGAAGTAGGATGACTTGGTTCTGTCTCCATGGCCAATGTGTACTCAGCGCCTCACTCTTGGAAAGGACATATCAAAACAGGGAATCAATGCGGGGGACATAATGAAGAAAAGCATGTCCTTTGGCATCAAAGAAAGAAAGAAAGATATAAAAACAGCTTCCTGTTCCAGATAACCTGATGCTGAAAAGATCTGACTCAGTAAAGTAAGGTAATGTAATATTCAAGGGCAGGAGAACGCCTATCAGTTCCAATTATGATCACTCAAGCATCTTAGGAGCGAGAGGATAATGTGGAAGATACACAAGGATAAAGATGTTCAATATGGTCTCACTTTGAGTGAACATTTAGAATGCTTTACCCTCTCCTGAATTAACCTGCACTAACATGAATGCATTATGCATTCAGAAGGACACATTCCCAGTAACTCTAAATGAAGCATAAAACATACTCTTGTTTATCTAATTGAAAAACAATTGATTATTACTACCTTTGAGGGCTTTGTTATGGGATTAAGTATGTAAAAGAGGTGGTTGCAGTGGAACCTGAAATCACTACCTGTGTCCCTGACCGTGTTCTATTGGCCTTTGAGTCACTCTGCTCACAGATGCTGATTGAGATCCTAATACGGAACTGTAGTGAAGATGAAAACTGCAAGTCTCACTCAGTTGAGATATATGGGCAAGCAGCAGAAAAGGAAAAGAAGGGCCAGCTGAGAGAGAGAGAGAGAACATTCAAGCTCAGGCATGAACTCATTTGTTTAGAGAAATGAAAAGGTTAACAAGGGTGGGGGAAATGATCAGCAGGTCACAAAAGAAGCAGTACTGTATACGAAATATCTAGATACTGTGCAAAAGAGACAATCAATAAATCAAGAAGAGAACAAATTGACCAAAACACCTCCCCATCAACAATCAACACCCAGATGAGCATAGATTAACTCCAAGATGAAGGTCAGACCATCAGTCAAGAAGCAAACAATACCCCCTCCAAGAAACTGCCAATCAAGTTAACAGTAAACAGCCCAACCAACTGCCCTTGGAGCAGTAGAACCACCAAGATCCCTTCCATTAACACTAACAGAGCAGGGTAAGCCACTAGAATAAAAATCAAGAGCAAAACTCACTCATTACTATCCTAAAGCTGCTTTTTCAAAAGGCAAGTGGACTTCAAAAGTTGCCTTTTGAAAAAGCACCTTTGGGATAACCATGACCTGGATGAACGAGAATCATCAGAGACACTCACTCCTTACTAGTAGTGATAATCTTACCTAGTTCAAGTAATGAAATGCTTGCATTAAAAACGATCAATTTCAGCGGGCACCAAGACCCCTCATTTCCACCCTTGATTTGCATCCTTTATGTTAGAAGGTGTTTCTTCTGTGTTCTTGATTAAGAACTGCTGACACTTCAGAAAGACCTTTTTGTTTCCAGCCCCTAACCCTGAATCCTTAAGGGTCTCAGAAGAATCAACTGCAGCAGGTTTCCCCATATCTTGAGAGTTCAGTGTTTCTTTGCTGTTACTTGTGAGTCAGTTTCCTTTTCAGTCTGTCTACCAAGGTCTTTCAGAGAAGAGGAGGAATTTTAAAATCGATAGAGATCTTTTATTCAGTATTGGTAGGGGAACGTGGGTAAAGAGACAGCTTTCTAGGTAAGATACGTAAAGGAAGGGATTCTGGGTAGAAAAGTCCACAGGGGCTAAGTCTCATTCCACTTTGAACTAAGGTTTTCCTGTTCATCTTGTTCCCTTCCTGATTCTCAGTGAAACAGATCACTGAAATGGGGACAGGGAGCTTGTCAGGTGGTGAGAGCTAATGTTCTTCCACACTGAGCTTCCTCAACTGGAAAGGGAGAGATCTGCGAATTCTTTCTGGAATTGAATTTTCTCTCGTGATTTGTTAGGAATTAGTGAGGAGATTAAGAAGGACCAATCAAAGAAATACACATCTATTATTATTTCAATGCTTTAATATCATGCAATCCTTAGAACTCTATAAACAAAGAGTTGATCTCAGAAGTCCAAACTGGTCTTATTCTAATCCAGAGATAAGTATGCATTACCTCTTTTTTGTAGTCCTGGTTCTTATTCTTCAGCTTCATTCAGGTAAGAGACAGAAAAGGGAAGGGATAGTCATTATTTCCCAATTAAGGCTGAGAAATCTTTGCAAGAGAAATATTTAACAAATATTCTTGCAAGCATATCAATACAACAGATCTGGGCATTTTTCTCAAGAAAGATGTCAGGAACTGAGGATTTTGCTGCCTGATGAAAAATTTCTCTCTATTTTCTCTTTTAAAATGTAGTGAGAAAGCCAATGTGCTTTCAGTTTGAACCTTGGAATATTTGTTGATGTCTCTGTTTTTAGGCTGCATTTGAGGGAATAAAGTTCCCCTTTGGATACCCTCTACAATGAAATCTTTTGAGCATTTGCTTTCTTTCAGCCAGGTAGTGATCAACTATATTTACTTACTTACTTACTTACTTACTTACTTACTTACTTACTTACTTACTTACTTACTTATTTATTTAAATTTATATACCGCCCTTCTCCCTTCATCATGTACATCATTTTCAGTATCCTGGATTTATTAGGAGAGTGAAATACTTACATGTTCTCATGGCTCTTCCTGCAGCTGAGTGATTTCTTGCAAAAATATGGAAATGGGTGTAGGAAAATGCTATTTTATACTGGAAGAGACAATTGCGTAAAAACACAAAACTTAATCAAGTCCAATCTACAAGTCTTATTTCCTATTCTTTCTACAGATATTGTTGTTGGTGCCCCTCGGATCTTTATTTGCTCAAAAGCAAAAGGAAACTGTTATGTGAATCAATGTCCTGCTAACTACCGTTATATTGGAAGATGTTTCTATCCTAGTTATGCATGCTGTCTTCAAAAATGATGGGTTTTCAGGAGAGGCTATTTAGACCATAAAGTAACCCCCTAGGTCAGTACAGCTGGACACACCAATTGCATGGCTATCTACACTCTCCACTATTTGTGCTGTATTAGAAACAATTTTCTGTTTGCAACCTAAGAGATTGCTACAGCTTGCAACCCACATCACATAAATAATAATGCTCAGATAACATCACTTTTTTTCCTTTCCCAGACTCTTATCTTCTCGGTGTCTCTTCCCTTCAAGAATACAGAAACTGAAGCCAATTTGCAGCCATGAATATATTATACTATTTCACTGCTTACTATTTTTCTTCTTCTTCCATGCTGCTAAGGGTAATTCAGGAATATGCTGTAGAAAGAACATTTTGTTGTCATAAATATTTTGATGAGGATACTATATTAATATTTAGCCCAACTACTAGTTTCAAAAGATCATAAGCTCTGCATGGATTTAAACTTGGGAAAACATTTTAGTAGATTGGCTTGTATATTAGATGTAAACTAACAGAGAAATGTTCAGTTTGTATCTTTTACTGTAGGCAATTTTAGGATGACTTACATATAATCATATTTGTATATGTAATGTTTTCTATTTGTAAATTTTATTTGCTTTTAAAATAAACCTTCATTATGTAAAAGCATCATAAGGGGAAAAAATCTTATAATCATGTAAGAGAAAGAAAAACACATGTTTAAAAACTGAATTTGTATTTGCTTAGTTTGTAAAGAATAATAGTCCACTGGCACCAAGAACTTTCAGAGAATCTTCTTCACTGGATACTCTTTTCTCTGGTAGCAATCTGTCTCCCTGAAAAATTGGACTTGGATTTTATTTTTCTAAGAAAAATTAATCTGGTCAGATAGTCCCCCTTTATCCTGGTGCATAGCTATTTCACCATCCCATTTATTATATGAGAGGCTGGGGAGTCAAAGTAAAACTATGGGTTGAAAGGAATCCCAGGACGGTTGACAGCTAGCCACAACTGCATTATATACATTTTTTATTTGGCTATTTCTCCCACAGTACTTTAGGTGGAAGCAAACTATACTGGCTCAGCCTTGCTGGCTTCAGAAAAACCTGCATAAGGTATCTCTCTAAGCAATATGCCTGCTATTTTATAAGGCTCTAGGCCTTTCTTTACTTGACAAATGTCTATGTAGATAATTCTCAACTTATGACCACAACTAAGCCCAAAATGTCTGTTGTTAATTAAGACAGTTGTCATGTGAATTTTGCCCCATTTCACAACATGCCTTTCTTATTGAGTGAATCATTGCAGTTGCTAAGTTAGTAAGATGGTTATTAAGTGAATCTGGCTTCCTTATTTATTTTGCTTCTCAGAAGGAGAGAACATGACCCCGGGACACTGTGGCCATCATAATCAATTATCAGTTTTGATCATGTGACCACGGGGATGTTGCGATGGTCTTTAGTATGGAAAATGTTTGCGAGTCACTTTTTCAGTGCCACTGTAATTTTGAATGGTCACTAAATGAACTGTTGTAAGTCAAGGTCTAGCTGTACTGCATGACTCCCAGCTCAGCCATACAGCTCATGTCCTTTTGTGTTTATATGTATGCTGTATCATCTAACCTATCTTGCCTAATATTTGATCTGCTTGTATAGAAATAATGCTGAAAAGATAATGTGAAGAGAAGATTTCAAAGCTTCTACAAACATTTTGTTTTTTTTACAGAATACCACTTTATAGAAGCCACTCTACTTACTTGTGCATCAATGGGTGGATTCTGCATCCTACAACCCAATGAAACCTGTCCTTCAGGTGTCATCCTGAATGTGCCTTGTCATTTCAGAAGAAGGTGTTGTTCAAAGACTGACATTCAACTCTCATCTTTATGTGTTTATTGAATTAGTAAAGCTTTAATTGAGTCATGCCTTTGATGTATTTTTTGGTTTTCTTGATAAGAAATACAGGATCATAATTGCATGTATAATACACAATATGAACGGATACCTTTGGTATATTTATTTGTTTGTTATTTATTTCCTATCTTTATTATTTTTTTACAAATAACTCAAGGTATAAACATGTCCAACAAACATTCCTCCTCCCACAACAGCAATTCTGTGAGATGGATTTTGCTAAGACAGAATGACTGGCTCAAAGTCACCCATCTGTCTTTCATGGCTAAGGCCAGTATTGCTCCTAATGTGATGTAGGAGAAGAAGTTGGAGAATCTGGTGGTCGA
Source organism: Pareas carinatus (assembly GCA_032468095.1). Taxonomy (NCBI): domain Eukaryota; kingdom Metazoa; phylum Chordata; class Lepidosauria; order Squamata; family Pareidae; genus Pareas; species Pareas carinatus. Next base: position 6,492 of record JANHFO010419373.1, read on the forward strand.
GTTAAAAGAGGGATCAGCCTAGAATCCCTATGTAGCCACAAAAGAACTATGTCTAACCCCTTTGAATTCTGTTGATCCTCATTTAACTTAAAGTAGGTGCTAATTGTTAGTTGAGAAGATTCCCATGCATAGGAATGATTAGCAATAGATCAGTTGAACTGGACCTTCATATATAGACTTGATCTTTCGTGCCTCATCTTCTTCCAGCCTTTTCCTATACTTCAGCAGACCAATAAAGGTTTTTTTTTTGCTTTAGCTGTGCAACTAGTTGACCTTAATGTAATACATGTGGGAGTATGCACTCTTGACATACATGCCTGGCATTCTTTGCACATCTCACACAGGAACACTGCCCCAACATGATGAGGCAGCACAGCTGTCAGTACCACCATTTCTCTATGGTGGCCTGCCATTCTCATTGAGATGAGGGGGGGAGAGAAGGCATATGCATCTTTACTTGGACTCTCTTTGTTTGAAACACCTTTGTGGGAATTAGGGAGCGGACATGGGTCTCTTCTCAGTCGGTTTTGCCAGGTTCAAGGCCATCATGCCCTGAAGATGTACCTTCCAGCTGCCTGTCACTTCAACATTTCTCAAAACATCATATTGCCCTTGCAGTGGCTACCGGTGGAATGGAGTTTTGGTGGAGGAACTGTGGGGAAAGGGGAAGGGATACCTTCACACTTTGCACCTAAAGGTTAGATCCCGCCTGACTTTACTGCTACCTGTTACTCTCAGTAAATGTTTCTCAACATGGACAGCCTATCCTGATTTCCTATATGTCCCCTCGGGGTGGGGTTTTTAAATGTAACAGGGTTTCATTTGGATTTAAGTATTTTAATCAGCCCCTAATTTAATTAATTTTAATTAATTTTAAAAAATCTGTTTGCATTTATGTGTGTTTTTTAATGGCTGTACACTGAGTCCTTCAGGAGCTGGGTGGTATATAAATCTAAATAAATAAATAAACAAAAATAAATGTGAAATTGGTGAGGGAAGTACTGAAAAAACGGAGAGCAGACAAGCTATATGCTAAGTTTTCTAAGCATGAGTTTCACCAGGAGAAGGTTGATTATTTGGGCTACTGCATCTCAAATAAAGGTATTGAGATGGACCCTCAAAAGGCTAAGGTGTATTAACCTTTAGACTGGCATTAGACTGGGTCCCACCTTGGACCCGTAAACAATTGCAGTTTGCTGGGGTTCTCTAACGTCTACCACCAGTTCATCCCCTTCTTTGCTAAGGTGGCCCTCCCCATCACTAACTTGCTAAAAACTTAAGGATGGGACAAACTAAAACCGAACCAGTTGCTGAAGTGGTTGATGGAATGTCAAGTGACATTTGAAAAGCTTAAGTGTTTGTTTGCAGCTGAGACAGTTCTAAAGCACCCTGACCCAAATGTTAAATTTGTGATCCAAGCAGATGCTAGCAACATGGCAGTTGGGATTATACTCATGCAGAGAAATGAAAAGGGGGAGTTACAGCCATGTATGTACACCTCCAGGAAGTTAGCGGACATGGAACATAGATGGGCACTGTGCAAAAAAGAAGCTTATGCGGTTCAACGGGTCCTTTTAACATGGAGGCATTTCTTAGAAGGGAGGAAAATTCCTTTCGAAGTATGGACAGATCATAAAAACCTAAGGCATTAAGACCCCTAGGAGACTCCCCTAAACAAGTTAGTTGGGCGCAATGTTTCAATTGATTTAACTTCATATAGCACTATATTCCAGGAGGAAAGAATTTCTTGGCAGACGCATTATCATGGATGCCATAGTACAATTGCTCAACATTAAAAATGGCAGAGGCAGTCTTTCTGTCCTACCAATTGGCAGCAGTGGTCACAACTAGATCCCAAGCGAAGATGAAAATTCCCACTGAGGGCAATAACCTTACTGATGTTGTGAGAAAGACATTGGATAAGGACCCTTGGTTTCAAGCCCACAAAGATCAATGCATGATGAAACACTGTTTGGCTTGGGTGGGAGTAAAAGTGTATGTTCCTGAGAGCCAAAGGCTATTAGTTTTGGGGAAGAGTCATGACTCAAAGACTGCTGGGCATTTGGACTTTATTAAAATGTTACATCTTGTAAAAAGACAGTTCTGGTGGCCTTCATTAAAGAAGGACATTGAAAGCTATGTGGCTAGTTGCCCTATATGTGCATCAGCAAAAAGGCTCCAGGGCCTTCAGAAGGTGGCTGAACCCACGACCCCATGGAAAGAAATATGTATGAATTTCATAGTAGAAGTCCCTGAAAGCTTTGAGAACACTGTTATTTGGATAGACACAGACCTGTTCTCCAAACAGATACCCTTCGTCCCATGCCAAAAGATCTTGGTGACTAAGGTGTTGGCCAGGCTGTATGTTCAGCACATGTATTGACCCCATGGGGGGCCTCAACATATCATCTCAAAAAGAGAGGTGCAGTTCACCTCTCATTTCTGAAAAGAATTCCTAAAGTTTTGGGGGATCAGTCAGGGGCTTAGCTCCTCCCCTCCCAAATACTAATAGAGAATGTGAACTGACCAATGGGTTCTTAGAACAGTTCCTCAGATGTTACATTGATTACCAGCAAGCTAATTGGATCAAGTTACTACCATTTGCAGAGGTTGCATACAATAATTTTGTGTACTCTAGCACTGGTTTCACCCCCCCTTTAAGGTTGCCACAGGGCAAGATTTTGTCTCAATGCCTGAACTACCAGTGGTGGACCCCTCATTCCTTCTTTACAAGAGTGAGTGGCACAATTGAGGAATACCTAGCCTTTAGTTAGAAAATCGCTGGCTGATGCCAGGGAAGCATTTAAAAAGCAAGCGAATAAGAAATGTTGCAAACCGAAAAAGTTTGCTGTTGGTGACCATGTCTATCTCTCCACTAAATTCCTGTAGCCCAGGCAGCCATCTAAAAAGCTGAGTTCTAAATACATGGAACCTTTCCCCATCAAACACATTGTGAATTCTGTCACTATGAAACTTGACCTTCCTAAATCCCTTAAGCTATTCATTTGGTGTTTCATTATGCCTTTTGAAATCGGAGAATACCTCACCACTCAGACCTCCTGCCCCTGAGCCTCCAGCACCCATGATGATTGAAGGTGATCATCATTTTGAAGTAAGGGAAATATTAGACTCTAGAAAGCACAGGGGGAAAGTGCAATATCTAGTTGCTTGGAAAGATTTCCCTGATGCTCAGTCTGTATGGGTTGACTCAAGTCATGTCCGAGCTCCTCGGCTCCTTAAACGGTTCCATGATTTGTATCCTGATAAGCCCTACCAGTGTTTTCATTGGCCTGTCATTGCTCTTTTTATGTTTTCTCTGCAGGGCCAATCCTTCTTTCCAGAGGGCAGCATTGCCAGCATCACCATTTTTCTATGGTGGCCTGCCATTCTCCGGAACAGGGAGGGGAGAAGGCATCTGCATCTTTGCTTGGACTCTCTCTGCTTGAAAGGCCTGCATGGGAATTAGGGAGGGGGCACGGGCCTCTTCTCAGCCGGTTTTGCCAGGTTCAAGGCCCTCGTGCCCTGAAGATGAACCTTCCATCTGACTCTCACCTCATTGTCTCTCAAAACATCCTATTGCCATTGCATTGGGTACTCGTGGACTGGGGTGCGCGTGAATGAACTGTGCAGGGAAGGGGAAGGAATAACTTCATGTTTTGTGTCTAAATCTCAGATCCTATCTGACTTTACTTCTATCTGTTACTCTCAGTAAAAGTTTCTCTGATTCAGCACAATGAATTCCAGAGTCATGCTTTCCTGAAGGAGGAATGGGAGCAAGTCCTTACAACAGAAGAACATGAACAATATCTAACATGGCTGCTATATTTTCCCCCCAGATATAACCCATATTTTTTTAGAATGCATTGATTTTTCTTGAGGGATAATTCCTGAAAGTGTGGAAAAAAGCATCAACAAAAAGAATAGAAAACTGAGGCGTGGTCATGAAGCATGGAAAGTATCAATTTTAATGCAAATCAGCTTCAGCATTTGACAAAACCACAGATTTTATCAACAATGTATTAACTCATAAGAACCAACATTTTGGGGAATTTAGGTTATCTTCAAATGATCCATCAACTGTTAGAGCTTACTCGTGTTTTTACTTAGCAGGAACTGAAAAATAATGTAGAAGAAAGTTAATTGTAATAGCCATAGTTATATTGGTTATATAAAGCCAGCAGATTCTGATAATAAATCAAATAACAACATAGGACAGGCATAAATAAACCTGGCAAGGGCAAGATGGAAGCTTGGGAAGTATCTGATCAACCTGAGCAATCATTTATTTCTAACTGCCATTATGAAAATAATGAAATGCTGGCAACTGATATCATGGTTAATGAGGAAGGGAGAGTGACAAGGAAGAAAGGAAGAAAGGGAAAAGAGGAAGGAAAGGAAGGGTGATAGAAACAAGGAGGGCAGGAGGGAGAAAGAGAAAAAGAAAGAAAAGAAAGAAAGAAGAGAAAGGAAGGAAGGATTTCCAATGGTCCCTGTCAGCTTCACCCAAAGAAACTTCTCAATGAGGAAACTGACAAAAGTCACTCTTGTTCCCATTGCTTTTCTGCATGGCTGTGTTCATTCTGCTTCACAGTTTAGGTAAGGAAATATGTCTGAAATGATGACCCAGCAGATCACAGGTTTTCTAGTGCTATAATTATTACCCAGACCATGTATAGACAACACTAATCAGAACTAAGGAAGAAAAATATCTATGTGTAATTTGAGCTACACCAGCATACCTGCCGTTTCAGATTCATCATAAAGTATTGGTGAAGTTGTTGTTTCAGGAACAAAAGTTTTAGATGGTGTAGTTGAATATTCACACTCTGGAAGCCACCATATTCTGTAGAAAAGGAATAAACTATTTCAAGTAGAAAACTATTTTGTAGGTATGGAGGATTAGGTAAGGGCAAAGGCGGGACGCCGACTATAATTGGTGGTTCTCATCTCTGTTTCAAGATCATTGAACCAGCACTGTCTGAATAAATTTCCATGGTCATGTGGCCATCATGATGTCATGGAGCACTGTTATCTTCCCACTGAAGTGGTACCTGTTTATTTGCATGCTTTCAAACTGCCAGGTTGGCAAGAGCTCGGACGAGGATGGGAGCTCACCCCCATTCAGGTCTCGAACTTGACTTGTTGACTCTCCAGTGGACAAGCCCTTAACTGATGAGCCCCCCCCCCACTGTCCAACCATCAAGGATTACAATATATATTTATTCAATGTATAATCGATAGTTGTTTAATTGTAAGTTGATACATGAGTGGATTTTTTAAATTGCCATGAAATTAAGGGGAAACTAAAATATTAAAGATTAACAATAGATGCCTCGAAGCCCTGTTTTGTTTTGTTTTTAAAAAGAGCTGGCAGTCCTTTGATCTGAATACTGTACACGCTATCACATACCTTTGCTACAATAGCATATAGCCCACAAACAGAAAATAGCAAGAACAATCTCTTGTACCTTACAGAATTTTATAGTATAGAACAAGTAATATTCCAATATGCCCGTCAATCTGATAGTGATCTATTGTGTCCCATGTAGCTGACAAGACTAAAGAAGCAGGAAAAGCACAAATTTCAATGGTATGTCTTTCATGCTAGTCTGGAGTAAATGCAGAATGTAAACAATTAATAGCAATTTTGCAGGCGTATTATATTGAGTAAATTAATATTGATCCCTTTTACTGCTACATATACAATATTAATGCCTGAATTGAAGTCACAGTAAACTAAATTCAAAACACAGACTGTAACAGAGATTAGAAACTCAATGAAACTTAAATGTAAAATGCCAAAATGCCAAATAACATTTTTTTTCTGATCCATAAGATCTATGCTCTGTACCTTGGCAAAACTGACTTACCTGGCACAGCACTGGAGTTCAAATTCACAATATCCATAGAAAGCAAAACAATCAGGACAGGAAAGGTCTTTTGGATAACAGAAACCTTTAAGACGCTCTTGACATTCACGTTGACCTCCAGCAGTATCTACATGAAAAATTAAATATATATGTTGAGGCAGAGAGCACCTGGCTCTCTGGTAGTCAGTTTTTTTCTCTCTAAGCAAGGTAACTGAACTAGAGAAGTTGGAAAGGTAGAGAGTTTGGTAGATTATTATATGTACAAAGATGGAAAGTTTCTGAAATAGCCACAAGGAAGGAATGTTGGTGAAGATAGCAGAATTTGCACAAATGCAAAATGGAATTGTTTGATAAGGGAAAAACCAAGAACTACATTTATTAGTGATTAGAAATCTTTTGTGGAATTTCTTTTTGCTAAAAATTGAAAGAATATCCAACCTCCTTCACAAAATTATTAAGGAATGTACCTATGTGCATAGCCACATTAAGGTCTCTGGAAAAAGTTAAAATATGCATGCAACAACATACCAGCAAGCAAATGATGCAGCAGGAATTTAGGCTTACGTACTTATTGTAAACAGGGAACTAAAGTATGGTGTAAAAAATGGATGTTGTCTGTGGGGGTTGTCGAAAGTTCATGATGCCAGATGCAGCAAACTGCTCGGTTCTCATGGCAACACTCTTCTGCAGTCCTGTTATCTTTTGATTCTAAAAATATTTGCTTTGTTATTCTCCCTCTTCAGGGTGTTTATTCTTTAAGTTCAGTTTTCACACAGCAAAAGACAGAAAGTAGCAACAGCAATTCTATTGGCAGATACTTAGGTCATCCTCCCCGTAGGGCCCAGTTACTTACAGGACCGCATTCTGCCAGCTAATACCTCCCACCGACCAGTTCGTGCCCACAGAGAGGGC
>JANHFO010419470.1:0-13261 GCA_032468095.1 Pareas carinatus
TATCTATCTATCTATCTATCTATCTATCTATCTATCTATCTATCTATCTATCTATCTATCTATCTATCTATCGATCTGCAACATAACTGTTCCAATGATGAATTATTATTTTTTCCTGAAGCTCTGCAAGCTGTGCAGTTCTCAGAAGTTGACTTCTCGGTAAGTCAGATGTTTCATACCAAAGCCACTGTGGTCTATTCCACGAACTTCTTCAGCTTCTGAAACCGGAAGAGGAACGCGATGCTAACGCCAAAGAATTTTGATGACAGCCAGATCTCCTTGGACGCGCCCTCCAGGTATTGCACCGTGAACGAGGCCTTCGCTTCACTGCGCAGGTCCTTGCAGGAGACCTGGCTGCCGAGTCCTATGTCTACATTTGTTTAAAAAGCAGCCCATCAACTTCCCACAGTGCTCCCAGATACGAGGGCAATTTGGGAAAAAACCTCCGTTGGGTTATCAGTGGCAGACACTCGCAGATACAGAACTTTTATTCTACACTTTAGAAAACTACAACATTCTATTACTTTTTGACATAATCACCAATCAAATGGAGGCGCTTGTCATCACGTCTGACAAGGTCTGAATTCCCTCTGCAAAGAAATCTCCCTCCTGGGAATGAAGTCGCCCTGGAACAGCATTGTGAATCGCATGGTCATCGTCGAAGCGGTGCGACGCAAGCGTCGGGGCAAGCTGACTTCCGGTGTGGTGTGGGTTCACGATAATGCTCACCCGCACACCGCTAGATGCACCCCAGAACATTTAGAGCAGTTCCAACGTAGAGCCCAGATTTGGCGCCGAGCGACTCCCACCTCTTCCGGCTTCCTTCCCAGGAGGGAGATTTCTTTGCAGGAGGAATTTCAGACCTTGTCAGACCCCACAGTCATCCTTCCTTCCTGCCTGCCTGCCTGCACTCATGATGTTACCTAGTTTGGCTCACGAAACATCTGAATGAAAGCCACCAAGCTCAGAGAGCACCAAGGACCCCACAGTCCTCCTCTTCCCCCTCCTCCCATACCCCACTCCCCTCCAGCACTGATATTATAACCTAGTTTGGGTCACGAAACATCTGCGAGAAAACAACCAAGTACTAAGGACATCACTGTCCTTCTCCTCCTCCATCTCTATCTCCACCAACACCACAACCACTCCTCGAACCCCACTTCCTTCTAGCACTGATGATGTTACCTAGTTGGGTTCTGAAACATCTGCGAGAAAACAACCAAGCTCAGAGAGCACCAAGGACTGCCTCAAGGCTCCTATTAAGTTACACTAGCCATTGTTTTTGGGAACCTAGGCCAGCTATCTACTCAACCTTGGGGTCAGTGTCTTTGGCTGACGTCCTGCCCAAAAGAAGCCGTAGGGCTACATGGCAACCGAGTGTGAAGATGGAGATAAACTGGAAAGCAAGCCAACCAGCCAGCCCACTTCCCATCCTGATGTCTTGGCAGCATGGGGCAGACGTTGCAACTGCAGAGGCCGGAATGCCACAAGGCTGTTGATTTAATGCCTAGGCAAATGGAGCAGTGGACAAAGAACCCGTTTCAAAGTTCCAAAACCTGCCCCACAAAGCTCGGGCCCCGCTCTCCTGAAGCCGCCGTTTGTTTGCGCAAAACACAGACACGGAAGCGTTGGCGAGAAGGTCTCGCTCCCCAGAGCTTTCAGCCAAAGATTTGTTCTTAGGGGTGAAAATACTCTTGTCTATAATTTGAGGTTATCGATTCTCTCTTTGCCAGAGACTCACGGACCCCTGATTTCAAGCCCTGCGGAAACGTGGAAGACAAAAGGGGGGGGAAATCAAGGAGTGAGGAGTGGGCTAAGTGGGGAGTGGGTTAAACGGAAATGAGCCTGTGCACACATCTGGATTGTCAGATCCAATACTATGTCCTCCTTTCTACACGTCACAATTGAGAGCAATGGAGCCAAGCCAAAAGCAACGTTGAATTCATAGTTTTTGCCTTGCTAGGAAAAAGAATTTTGGAAAATGTTCTGTTGCTCCTGAAACAGGTCAATCCAAGCAAGGTTTAAAAGTTCGCTTGTTTAAAAACCTTGGCAGACCACGAACCGATTTCAAACCTTCAGCAATTAAAACGGGATTTCAAAACTCAGCTGCAGTTATTGTTCAGCGGCATTCCAGATCCCGGAAGCCAAAAAGCAGAAGCTTCCGAATTCTGTTTCTGGACCGCAGAGATTATGCGCGGGCCAGAACGTTTGTGGGAATCCGTCTCTGTCCACCTGGCCCAGAGGTGAAATATCTAAAGGTGAAGCAGCCACGTCCTTCTTGTGTGACAAGGCAGTGCCAAATGAAGCGGCGCATAGCTGTAAACACACGCAAGCTCTTGTTCCGGGCAGAGCAGTTAAAAGTGCTGGTGCGAATTAATGCTCAAATTTTACTTGAGTGGGAATTCAACATTCGAAGCGAAGAAACATGCAGACAGAAAGGTGTGGCATAACAGTTTCCTCCGCACTGTTATTGTCCTTGATGAGTCTTTATTTTTAAAGCACTCAAGATGACAAACACAGTCCCGCATCCATGTTTGCCATCATCTTTGAATTTCAATATTGAATTATCCTAGCTTTCAAGGGAAAGTCATCAGGGTCTGCCACATCTAAGCAAAAAGGGGACCTTGGGTGGGGAAGACCCTGGTGGCTTTCCCTTGAAAGCTAGGATAATTCAATCTTGAAATTCAAAGATGTTGGCAAAAATGGATGTGTGACTATGTTTGTCATCATGAGTGCTTTCAAAATAAAGACCCAAGCAAATGTTTCTTTATTTGATGCAGCCGTCAAGAGAATGCACACAGCATGGTCTCCATGAATCCACCAACCAAATTCCATTTTTTACTCCCAAAATTTGGGAATTCTTATTCCAAAAGGGATCTGAAGCTATGAACCTACTTGTTTATTTAATCAATTTTTGAAGGCACCCAACTCAGCAGGTGACCCTGGGTAGCAAACAATAGCAAATAAAATAAAAACAATTGCATCATAAATAAATACAGAAATCAAGATACTTAGCAGCTGAGAAAAAACAGCTGAGAGCTAACACAGCCAGGAGACAAGTCCTTCCACAGGGCCAGAACTGCCAGTCCATCAGCTCCACCCTAGAGCCTGACTGATGCCATGCCCAGAAATCCTCCTCCAACCTCAGACGGTTTTGCTAACACATACCAGTTCACCCCTCTAATCCAGTCATGGATCAAGTCATGGATGAAGGTGGCCTGATTATAGATTCACATGCCATTCAGCAGCAGCAGAAGACAATCCAAGGACTTGAAGGTCTCCCAAATGGAGCTCAGGGATGAGACCAGGGCTGGATGCACCATAAGAACAATTATTCTGTAGCTCAGTACCCAAGAATGGTCTGTCCTCAGTCTCCTGTTGTATCTTCACCTTACCCATCACTGCTGAGATGCTATGAAGACCAGTTGCAGGAACTGGGTATGTCCAGTCTAGTGAAAAGAAGGACTAGGGGTGACATGATTGCAGTGTTTCAGTATTTGAGGAGCTGTCACAAAGATGAGGGGGGTCAAACTACTTTTCAAAGCACCCAAAGGCAAGACAAGAAGCAATGGTTGTAAGCTAATCAAGGAGAAGAGCATGCTTTAGCCAATGAGCACTCAGGAGCCGAGCAGCCGAGAGTCTCCTGCAACTGGGCAGAAACAAGCGCTTAATGATTTGTTTCCTCTGCAGGATCCTCTGGCTACAGAATCCTATACCCCTCCCTTTCTAGATGAGCCTGCCTGATGGCAGACGCACTCATTTAGATACGAGGGGCATTTACTCTGTTGGGATGACCTGCGCAGTTGATTTTCAGTCGACGCAGCAAACTGGGAGAATGGGCTTGTCATTGCCTCCAGAGCTTCTAGCAGAAGCTCCTGGTTGACACCAGGCTCCGACTCCAGGGAAGATGAGGACTCTTCACTCTGCACACTTTGCTGGAGGGTTGCCCACTCTGGTAACTCTTCTCTCCTCGTACTCTTCAGGGATGATGTACCTGCGGGGGGGAGCAATCTCAGTGTTACTATTGGTTGGTCTTCTGGGTGTTGACACAGATGCTAGGTCTCACCTGATCTGATCGGCATGGCATCGCCAAAACCTGCCAACAGTCAATTTTATTGTGAATGAGCATGGGCCTATAATTTTATCTATTTGTCCCAGGGCCCACTTGGGTTCAGTTGCATAATTTCTAGCACAGACCCAGCTTTCAGACACGACCAAGGGTGTGGTTGACTTATCTGGAGCATATTTTGAGTGTAACCGATCGAATATAGATCTGATTTTTTAACCAAAAAGTTTGGCTGGGCTTTTCTTTGTCATCTTACTCGATGTAATGTGTTGCCAGGCTAAGAATGTATTGATGCGGTCTTGCCAGTCCCCAGGCCTAACCTCCCCAGTGCTTCTTTGGCCGGCCGGACAGCACATTCTGCCAAACTGTTGCTACTCGGATGAAATGGTGTAGATAATGCATGGCGGCTCCCCTGGGAGGCCAGGTAGCCCTCAAACTGAGTGATCATGAATTGCGGCCCATTGTCTGTTACTATCACATCGGGCAGCCCGTGTGTTGCAAACAGTTTTTGAGGGTCTTAGTGATGTATGTTGTTGTGTTCCTCATTAGCTTTACCTCTAGCCATTTTGAAAAGGCATTAGCTATAATGAGAAATGTTTGGTCATGGAATGAGCCTCCAACATTGAGGTGGAGTCTGTACCAGGGTGCCCTTGGGTGTTCCCATGTGCGAGCAGGTAACCTGGACCTGGCTGGCCTAGACTTCTGGCAGATTGATCACCATTTAACCAGCCACTCCTATGTCTAAATCCATGTTTGGCCACCAAACAAATCTCCTGGCTAGGCTTTCATTCTGGCAATGCTAGGATGACATTCATGTAAGGTTGCCAAAACTTGTTTTTGCAGTTGATCTGGTATAATAATTCTATCGCCCCATAGCAATCACTTTGAATCGTGAGTTCATTTTGTCAAATTACAAATGGTTTAAATTTCTCCAGAACTAGCCTTTTTGGTCACCCCTTCCTCACCCAGTTCAAGGTCGGCCGCAGGGTGGAGTCCCTCACAGAACAGGCAGCTACCTCAGCTGAAGTAACAAGGGCAGTTCCTCGGCAGTCCACAAGCAATCCCAGGCTGTCCAAATCCAGGCCTACCCCACAACCAGGTAAAGGGCAGCAGCTTAAAGCATCTGCATTTCCTACCACCGGCCCCGGGTGATGAACCAGAGAATAAGAATAAGCAGCCAAAATTATAGACCAGGGAGTGAGTCTGAGTGATAAGGCAGGCAGGGTGGGCTTGTCTCCAGCTAACATCCCAAGTAAAGGTTTATGGTGGGTGACCAAAGTGAAGTGCCTGCCAAACAGGTATTTGTGAAAATGACAGACAGCTGCCACCAGGACAAGAGCCTCTTTGTCAAGCTGACTATAATTCCTTTCTGCTGGTGATAATGTCCTGGAATAGAATGCCATTGGGGCTTCAGTGCCATTAGGGAACGTATGACTGACCACAGCCTGGTATAGCGGGGGGTTGGACTAGAAGACCTCTAAAGTCTCTTCCAACTCTGTTAAGTTCCCCTCAATGGGGTAGGAAATACAGTTGTAGGAGAGGAGATGGGAGTTTGGGTGATTGATTTCCAGCTATATAATGCAAGAAGACAAATGTAAATGGGTATAAGTTTTGGGGGATTTCTAATTTCTTACAGCACCTTAGCAGAATGGAGATGGAGGGGAACCCCATTCCATTCTAAGATAAGCAGCAAAAGCACCCTGAATGAGGCCCAGAATCTCCCATGGGAAACTCTGCTGGTCATTGATGGTAATCAAGATTTGATTTGATTTCTGCGCTGCTTGCAACTGGACAAGGATTTTCTCATCTCAGCCTCCCAGAACATCTGAGCCAGCTCCCTGGTATGACGTGTTGTGAATGCAGGTGCCATCGTCCCTCCCGCAGAGCAGGAAGGAGAAGAAGAAACAACTCTTTGGAATAGATTCCACTAGGATGATGGACAGGTTTGTTTGCCGAAGAGCAGACTGATGAAAAAGGATTGGTATTTAAAGAACAGCTTTGCTCTATGTGATGGACATTAAATAACCTTCTAGGTCTGATCTACTGCCACCTCCTCTTCCCCTTTGCTCTGTCATTTTCTCTTTCACAATAGTCAGTCCATCTGTCCAACAATGGTGTAGATGCTGGAAATAGGAGTCCCTGGGATTGAGGTGTGTCCCGTGAGGGAAGGGGAGAAGAAGAAGAAGACCAGGCCCCGGATATTTAGGACAAGATGGCCGGCTGAGCTATTGATAAAGCAAGGGCTGAAATTTCCCAGAATGCAACCTTCTGTCCCTTGCTTGGCATCCATCTTTCAGTCAATGGTCCCCAAGAGGTTTCCTTCTGCTCAGGCTGCTGAGCTCCTTCCCCAGGAAAGTCCATTCCTCATTCTGGAACCTGAGCAGCCCAGTGGAGTCCACCACTCCCTTCCTCCTTCCCTGCCAGTCTCAGCCCAGCTCAGAAAATTTTGCTCAGTGGTCAGCCAGGTAGGCTTGGAGGGTCATTCAGCTCCTGCCAAGCCAGCAAATTATCCAGAAGCTTCACAATGGAAGCTGTCATCATTCCTGCAATCAAGGAAGATAAGCAAGCTATTAAAGACCAGGAGCCCCTTGCAGGCTCCCTGCCAGAGGACTATCTGCTGTTAAAGGGAGGCTGGTATGACTCAGTGGCCCAGTTAAGATCCCCCAACGTCTTGGCTGCAGCTTCCTTGTAGCAGGAAGTGCAAACCTCTGCTACTCTGGTCCCAGTCATCCACTGGTGTCCAAATACGTAAGCACTGAAGCAGTTGTTTTTTTCCTGCACATTTCCAGGAAAAGATCCTTGAAGAGACAAAAAGAAGAAGACTGTGTGGAGACAGACCCAGTTTTCTTTTCTAGGAAAATTCAAGATTGCACACCTGTGACAAGACCTCCAGATTCATCTCATGACCTTAGAACAGCACCCCAGAGGGAAGGAAAAACTTTTCGGAGACCGAGTGCCTGGGCATGTCGTGGCTAATGAGAGTTGCATGACATCATCACCGGGCGCCACTACTCCTTTCTGGGCATGCGTGTGGCTCCTATGCGCGCTGTGACATCATTGCCTGGAACCGCTACTCCATTCCGATCATGCGCAGCCAATGCTCAGCTCTGCAGTGATGCTGGGGCAACTTGGCTCACGTGCCGACAGAGAGGGCTCATTGTGTCACTGCAGCGGGTGTGCCATAGGTTCGCCACCACTGCCACAGGGTCTGCCGCACCCCGTCAAATCAAAGTTTGAGGATAAAATAGCAGAAGCTCTAGTGATGAAATCCTTAGCTCCCCAACCTCCAAAGAGCCGTTTTTCCGGATTGACTTCACCCTTGTATTTATTTTTTATCTGGAGAGCACCAGGTGACAAAAATAAATTCATAGAATCTTCAGGTTGAAAGGGGCCTTCAAGCCTCCTCATCCAGACCCTGCCCCTGATCTCTGACAAAGGGCTCTCCACCTCTTCTTGAAAACCTCCAGGGATGGAGAATCAGAAATCTAGCTTTACCTGGTTGCTAAGCAACACAGAGGCAATTCAGTCTGTTTTTATACATTTTGGAAGGTTTCAGCACTGACTTACTTCTGTTGCACTCCTGTAACGTTGCTAACCTGGGTAGGTTGATTTTTTTTATGGCATCCCTTCCTTTCCAGGAAGAGAGTGGACCCATGGCTGCTGCCCCTGTGCATGAAAGCAGATCTCTTCTGAACTCTGACCAAGGCAGCCATTGGGGTTTGCTCAGTTCTAACAGTGCCCCAAAAGGCAACATAATCTTTCAGGCATGGCAGGGAAAAAGTAGGTTCAACAATGTCAACATTTCAAGACTAAATTTTGCTGCTGAAATCAAAATCTTTACCAGATGAACAAAAGAAACATAAAATGATTAAAAACCTTGAAAGGGCAGGTGCTGACATAAAAATCAATTCAGCCTAAACATAAAAAATGAAGAATTTTGAACTTATCTGAGCAAATTTGCTCAAATGCATTAAAACTAAATCAGAAGGACTGAAATTGGAGGCTCCTTGAAGTTCCTCCTCCTCAAGCACAAGAGCTGCAGGGGCTGCACTTTCCACAAATGATGTCTTCCAGGCCTTGGTTTCCCCTCTCATTTCTGAGAGTATCTTCCAAGTCTTCTTTGCATGAAGTTGGACTCCTGAGGACTTCATGGTCCATGCATTTCTTGGCTGCAGAACAGAAGTGGTTTGCTAAGCTGAGCAGGAATCTGCACCTCGGCATCCTCTCTGGAATTGGAAGCCAAGTAGGGTTAGACACTTGAAGGAAGGACAAGAAGTAACAGATAGAAACTTACCAAAGAGAGATTGAACCTAAAATTAAGGAGAAAATACCTGTCAGTGAGAACAATTAACCAGTGGAATGGTTTACCTCCAGAACTTGTGGGTGTTCCATCACTGGAGGTTTTTAAGAAGAAATTGGACAGCTATTTGTTCAGAATGGTATAGGACAGTGCTGGCAAAACTTTTAGACACCGAGTGCCAGGACGAGTCATGGCTAATGAGTCACGGCTCATGACATCATCACCGGGCGCCACTACTCTCTGAGCATGCTCAGCTCTGGAGCGATGCTGGGGCGACTTGGCTCACGTGCCAACAGAGAAGATTCTGCATGCCCACTGCGGCACACGTGCCATAGGTTCACCATCACTGGTATAGGGTCTCCTTCTTGGGTGAGGATTGGACTAGAAGGGGCCTCCAAGGTCCCTTCGAACTCTGTTATTCTGTGTTCTGTAGGCCTGGTTAATACTTGAGAAGAAGACTCTAAAGAATTCCACAGCCTTAAGCTACAACGGGAGATGGAAGAAGCATTCCAGAGGACAATAGCAACCAATTTCTATTTGGTTATCCAAAAAAATCCAATTTTAATGTGTCTGTGAGATTATTAGGAGCTGAATTAGAATCATAAAATCATAGGGCTGGAAGGGACCTTGGAGGTCTTCTAGTCCAATCTCCTGCCCAAGGCAAGATGCCTTATTCCCTCCCAGACAAATGGTTATCCAGTCTTTTCTTGAACACCTCCAGTGATGAAGCACCCACAACTTCAGGAGGCAAGCTGTTCCACTTATTAATTGTTCTCATTATCAAGAAATTCATCTTTATTTCCAGGTCAGATCTTCCTCTGACCAGCTCCTTGACACCTAGTTTTTGGAGGAGGCTTTGAAACCATTTTCCTTTGCAGAAAAGGGTCTCCTACATGTTTTGATATTTAATCATCATTAAAACTGGGGTCCTTGCCCTCACTGCAAATAATTGGAGAATATGTATCTATAAAAGGATTGTGGAACTATCAGCATTTGGGGTATTTCCATGTCATATTTTGGGGTTCCCAGATGGAAGCATTATAATCCTCGAGTCGTTTTGTTTTGATCCTTCCATCTATTATGTCAACCTATAGGAGACGCCATAAGTGCTTTTGCAGTTCTCCAAAACCGACAACTCAGTTGCTGCACAAAGGAAAGGAATAATAATGTGTGTCTGTGTGTGTGTGTGTGTGTGTGTGTGTGTGTGTCTGTGGCTTTTTTCAGCCACTCTTCCTTTAATTACATCCACAAAAGCTCAAAATTTCAGCATCCAGTACATCGGAGATGCAAGTATGGGCAGCTAAGGGAGGAGCAATCATCTCTACCGCATTCACCCCTTTGTTTTTCCTATTCTTGTATATTCTGACCTTTATTCATTTATTTTATGTGCTGCAAGCAAGCCTATTAATAATCGACCCTATTCAAAAGACTGAAAGAAAAGCCACAGTACAATAAACTGAAGGTGTGACAAAGAAATCAAAAGGGGACAACCGTTAATAACGATGAATGGCTAATTCTTGTTAACACATAAAGTCCAGATAAGACTTCCTTGTGATGAAAAAAAAGAGGGTTATTAAACGCAAAAGGATCAACCATTAAGTATGGCTCAGAAAACTTGGAATTGTTGGAAGCAGTCTGACAGCCAGAACAAGTGGCAGTTCTACATGTTAAGGAACATTCAAAAGCAGACATCATTTATGCAAAAGGAAACTGGGCCGCAGTTTCTGCAGTTACGATGCCCAGAATTATTATTTTTTAAATCTTTTTATTAGTTTTCACAAGATAAAAATCGTTTCTTATATCAGTAACAAAGGAAGAAAAAAACCCATATAAAATTACATATGTTACATTAACATTTACACATAAACTTAGCACTTTAATATTGCATATATTCTTTTGTTCACTGAGGTTTCAAGTTACTATATCGTTCACTACTGTCTATGGGTCCCAATTCGGGGTCCTCCGTATCTTTATATATCTCATATATCCCTTTAGTTCAGTGTTGACATTCCCTTCTTTCATTGGGTTCCTTATTCGTAGGATCCCATCTCTCTGTATATCTTAGTATCCTTCTTCTAACTGAACATGGCCTTGATTATCTTCTTAATTGTTTTAGTCTTGTATTTATACTTTCTATCCTTTGGTCTGTGCTGGTTGGTCTTTATTTCTTCCTTGCTCCTACTTCACCTCCTCTTTCCTTCTCTACATTCTTCTCTCCTACATTCTACATTCTACTCACTCTTTCTTGCTCCCTCCTTCCTTCTTTACTTCCATCTCACCATTCCTTTCCTTCTCTACCTCCTCTCTTTCTTTGTATTTATCTTGCTTGTTCTTTCTTAATTCCTCTCTCTTTTCTCATCCATTTCTTTGTAGCTTATTCTATCCTCTGTTTTCTCTTTGAGCCTTCAATCCTCCTCTCCTTTCACCTCTTTACTTCTTCTCCCCCTCCCTTCCTTCTATTAGCCGCCCTGAGTTTATGGAGAGGGACAGCATATAAATACGAATAAATAAATAAAAATAAATAAATATTACTTTCTCTTCTTCTTTCTACTTTCTTTCTCTTTCTTCTTAAATATCCTCTTCCTCTCCTTATCTGAACCTTTGCTTGTCTCTTCCTTTATCTTTCTTCCTCTCTTACCTCCATTTTTTAAGTTGTTGTACTATTCACGACTCCACCTCTTGTTGCGATTGGATTTTCTGTTTATGTCTTTTTGTCATCGTTTTCTCACCCATATTTGTTCAAGTCTTCTCATTTATTCCTATATTTCCATAGGTTTGCCAACCAGTTATAAAATTTATCCCATATTTGGTAATACATTTTCTCTTTATTTTGAAGTTTTAAAGTCAAATTATCCATCTCTGCACAGTCTAGATAATTTCCTCATCTGTTTGGCAATTTGGGTCTTTCCAATGTTTGGTGTACACAATCCCTGCTGCCATGATAATGTGTATCGCTAGATGTCTTTCTTGTTTATTCATTTTTTGATTTGTTATTCCTAATTGAAATATTTCTAGATTGTTAGTTATTTGATTATCTAGCATCTTGCTAAGCCAGTTACTTATCTTGTTCCAAGAGTTTCTCGCAAAGCTGCAAGACCACCACATGTTGTAACATGTTCCTGGTTTTTTTTTGCATTTCAAGCATTTATTGGTGTTATTCTTAGATATTTTATCCAATCTCTACGGTGCCATATGCCATCTGTAGAACATTTAATGTGTTTTCTTTATATGCTGTTGATTTGGTTGTCTTATAGTTTTGCTCCCACAATTGCTCCCATTCTTCTAGATCAATTTCCCTAGCTATATTCATTTTCCATTTACATATGTTTCCATTAATCTGTTCTGTCCCCTTTTTTATTCTCAATAAGTAATTATGTTTTTTATTAATTTTTCATCAGACGTAAGTAGGATTTTGTCTAATTCTAGAGTGACTGTAGATAACAGGCTTTTTTGTATCACTGTTGAAGCATGAGCTCATTTGTCTATATGTCCATTCTGTAAAATCTAGCCCCTGTTCTTTCAACAAATTTCAAGATTTCAACGACCCCTCTTCATTTAGAATCTTTTTGTATGTCCGGTGTTTTTTTGTATCTGTCCAGGTGGGGTATGTAAGTGCTTCTGTTGTTGATACCCAATTTGGGATTTTGTGGAATATGTGTTTCTTTAATTTGTCCCATGAAGTTATTAATGCTTTCCTTATTATGTGGTTGTTAACATAGGTATGAATTTTGTTCTTACCATAACCAAGGAAAGCGTGCCACCCTAGTTGCAGATTAAATCCTTCCAAGATTAATAATTTTTTATTTTTTAGTGTTATCCACTCTTTTATCCAGATTATTGTGGCCGCCTGATAGTATAATTTCCAATCTGGTAACCGCAATCCACCTTCTTCACTTTTTTCTTGCAGGCTCATTGTTTTAATTCAATGTTTTTTTCCATCCCACACAAATGTAAATATCATTTGGTTTAATTCAGTAAAGAAAGGATTCTTTAGCCAAATTGGGATAGTTTGAAATAAAAATATAAGTTTTGGGAGAATGTTCATCTTCACAGTAGCAATCCTTCCCATCCATGACAGTTTTAATTGTCTCCATCTAGTTAGGTCTGCTTTGATTTGAGTTATTAGCTTATCATAATTATTGCTTTAATGTTATTGCTTTAGCTATCAGATTTATTCCTAGGTATTTTGTTTTGTCTGTCATCTGTACGGCCATACTTTCCTGCAATTTATCCTGTTGTTTTGGTGCCATGTTTTTAGTAATTATTTTTGTTTTCTGTTTGTTAATTTTTAGACCAGCTACTCTCCCATAGTCTTCTATTGTTTTTATTAGTATAGGGACAGTTTTAATTGGATCTTCTAAGATGAATACCAAATCATCTGTGAATGCTTGCAATTTGTACTCCTCACGTTTTATTTTTAGGCCAAAAATTTGGTATAGTTTTACTTTGTCATTTAAAATTTGTAGAGTCACTATAAATAGTAATGGCGATAATGGGCAGCCCTGTCTAGTTCCCTTGCTTATATTTATCTTGTCTGTGCTGTCCCCATTAATTATGATTCTCACTTCTTGCTCCTTGTATATCCCATCTACCACTTTTAATAGATTCTTCTCCATTCCAATGTCATATAATTGCTGCTTGATAAAATTCCAGTCTACGTTATCCAAGGCCTTTTGTGCGTTCAGAAATACTAGGGCTAATTTTCTGCTCGGATGCACGTTAAAAAATTTCAAAACGTGAGGGCGGCTCGTCAGGGGCCACCGGCTGAATTCCAGGGCCGGGGGGCCAATGCTGACGCGCTCGAGGATTCTGAGAAGCGAGGCGATCCAGGGCGAGGCCGTTTGAGGCTTGCAGCCCGGGTCAATGTGCCGAAGGGACTGGAGGCAAGATAAAAG